>JALBCR010004031.1:0-31314 GCA_030710515.1 Abscondita cerata | reverse complement strand
GGATCATTATTACATCTGAAATGTATGCCTTAGTTGTTTATTTTGGAATGATTATTGGCACTGCATACCACATGATGACGAAGTTTATTTTTGTTTTTTAACTTTACAAGAATTGTTGCAAGTTTGTTTATCGTGAGTACTTACGAAAACAACTAACATACTAGTTAGATACTTTATTCAAGAACATTTGTGTCTGTATATATCATTGTTTCTCAAATGTTAAACCCTAAATTTCATATTATTCAACATTATCCATTATTAATTAAACTTGGTCCCATCCGTAACATATGGTCAATGCGATTCGAACTATCATATAAAATCGGCAAGAATATATCAATGTTGCTACTGAAAAATATAGTTAAGACGATTGCTATCCGTCATTAACTCTGGTTTGTTACCGTTTTATGTCTACTTCTGAATTTAATAGAGAAAGAGAATTTGGAAAATCAGTAAATGTATTATCTTCAAAATAAAAAATTAGCATTTGAAGTTATTTAAAATACTTCTATTTCAAAAAGTATTTGTTACTAAAGTGGGTAAAACTGATGATATTTTCTTTAAAATTAATTATGTATTATGTAAGGGAGACCAGACGATGATTCATTGAATGTATATTATTTAATAGAAGCTATTTTTATTTTGACGGGGAATTCTACTTCGCAGTAAAAATTTTTTTTAAGTTAAACAATGTAGGATTTAATTTAACAAAATAGTTCGTTGAATGATTGAAATAATTGTTTAGACGAAATACTTATTTATTTGAAAATGAAACAATCAATTTATTTTGGGCAAATAAAGATTTGTTTGGACCTGATTTACTGATCTCAAATAATTTTTTTCGGTCAAACAATTATTTTAAAAAATATAAACGAAGTAAATTATATACATTACTTACTATAAAACAAATGATCAAAGTAAAACAACAAGCATATACAAATTATTTAAGAGAAAAATAACTACTCAGAATTTATTATATTCAATTACGGAACTATTTAAATTGAACTATACACCAACAAAAACGCATATATGAGATATATTATACAAAAAATGAGAAAAGTTACCTTTAGACTTTCAAAAACCCGAAGAAATTAATAACCATTTTCAAACGTTTTAAATTTTGCGTATTGATGATGAAACTTGTAATTTTTACGAAAATAACTTCATAAATAATAATATTAGTTTTAAATTAAAGGAAATAGAAAATATAGACGTTATTGCAGCTATAAACGCAATAAAATCAAATGCTCAGGAACAGATAATGCTTCTCTTGCTATGTTAAAATGGTAATTCCTATTGCATTGACAGCTTATTCCTTATTGCATTGACAGCTTGATGACAAATGTTTAATCATTCCATTGAAAAGGTATTTCCAGAAGAATGAAAATTTCCAAAGTTTTACTTTTCCAAAAAAGTAAAATCCATGCAGGCTTGATAAACTTTGACCGATCATATCCTACCAATATAATAAGGTATTTGAAAAGATAGTAAGCATACAATTAAAATAATATCTTCAAAACTATAATATTTTGTCTGGTTTTCTGCACTCTTTATGGAACACATAGAATTTTAATGGACGTTACAAATTATTTAGCTTGATCTGCTGATAAATCTCTTTCCTCAATCGAGTATTATTAGATCAAAATAAAGTCTTTGACCTTGTCAATCATAAACTGATTATAGCTAGTTAAGGTAAATAAGTTTTGACGAAAAGTCTTGTTTGAAACATAATTTTATAGGAAGACAACAAAAGACAAAATTAATCAACTTCAGTTAACACTAAAGCATTAAAAGCGGGAATTTCTAGGGCAGTGTACAAAGGCCCATTTTATTCTTTAATATAGATTGACATTACTAATTGTTTATCACATTATTCGACCCATATGTATGATGATGATATACAAATGATATACAATTCTTTTACTCATTCCCCCATGCAAAGATTTATCCAATAGTATCCAACAGAAGACATGCCATTGGGCATGAAAACCAACGAAATTATAATTTATACTCAAAGCATGAATTAACACTGAGCAATGAACCTTTAAAATGGGAAACGAGTGCCCGTGACTTAGAGTTATCATTGATTGCAACCTTTCTTTTTAATGAACATGTTTAAATATATTTAAAATTTCGATGATAAAACTGAAAAGTATATACATATTAAAATCGCTGCTATCACAAAAAATTAAATTGCAACTGGTAAAGACATTAATATATCCATATACCGGGTGATTCAGCTAACCCGTTTATTAGAAGTTTATGAACTTCCTGTTGAAAGATTTGTTTAAAAATTGGAATAGGGATTGCTCGAAACGTTCTATTTAATTCCGGTTACACTGGAAGTGGCTACCAACTTTCTTATTTTAAATGGAATGATTTTTTTTGTATATTTGGATCCTACGTTAAAATCTGAGTTACTTTCATGTAGCACAACCTATAAGAAAAATCAATAGTTTTTGAGATATTAATTTTTTTGAGAAAATTGGTTTTGTAGTATTATTTTCAAACGCTTGTCAATGATTGAAAAGAAAGTTATAGTAACAAAATTTGAGCTATATTTAGGAGGACTGTTAAGTTTTTAAATGATGTGAATTTGACATCTCATGATTTACAGGGGAATCCAAATATTTGGCTAAATCTAAAAGTCAATTTTTTTAAATGGAATGTGTTAAAGTGTAGTCTTTCAATCTTCATAAGGGTTCCCTATACTATCTGTTACCATGATTTTCCTGCTATCGATGTATTTACATTCGATACAATAATGTTTCTCTATTTTATTAAATAATTTCTGACTAGTGGCCTGTGGATATTAAACAATGTGCCTTATTTATCAAAATTGTAAACGTCGACACTGACACATTATACACGATATGGAAATCCACCAAAAATATTCGAATGAAGACATACTAAATTTATTTTTATTCATGGAGAATGTTACAAAATTATTGAAAGAACTTATAGCTGTTTGTTTAACGAGAGAAATCCACACTTGCGACCTTTTGTATTTGAATCAGAACAGTGGTAGACGGTCAAAAGGTTAGCTGTTTCCTATTTGTATAAAAATATCGTATTGATAAATGTAAAATTATTACTATATTATGGTACAATAAAATTGAATTGAATTGAATTGAATTGGAATATTGAAAAGTATATGTAACCGGTTTAAATACTGCAATTACAGATTCTGTGTAATATAACTATAACCAAATCAATAACCCTAAAGGCCTCTGCCCACTAGGAACGTATCATACTATGACCTGTAAAGGAACCCATGGGTAAAAATATTCTTTGTATTGAAAAGTATAAGACTGTGCCCACTACATCGGTAGCATACCATACACGGAGCGTTAATAAATTGCCGGCGAGAATATTTGCCGGTGCCGATACGCTTTGCGCATGGCACGCCACGCTGCTGCAAACGGCATGATGACCGTTAAAAAGGCGTGGTAAACGGCTTATCTTGTGATCTGTTCTTGTTGTTAGTTCAAAGCTTCTACACGTAAAAGACGGTGTAAAATGGACGAAGAAAAGTTAATAGAATGTGTACGTAATTATGAGTTTGTATATAATTTACAACACCCAAAATATATGGATACCGTGAAAAAGAGATGGCTTGAAGGAAATTTCGGAACAACTAAAACAACCAGGTATGTTTATTAAATTTATTGTTAATTTGAATTACATGGGTATCCAGTCCAATTGGCCTTGAACCGTTTGAAAGAAATCCGCAAATTGATGGCGTACTTCAAAAGCGGTAGAAACAGCATTACCTCCTTGGTGTCTTAGGTTGTTAAACTGCACAGGAGTATTTGTTTCCGTAAAATTGCAGTTTCTCCGCGTCTTATGAAATTATATAAAATGCACGTTGTTAGTACAACTTTTTCCGCAAATTCAGGCTTCAAATGCAAACGTCTATTATAAATACGAAATTTTTGGCTTAAAATACCAAAAAGCATTTTCTACTACACGTCGTGCTCGGCAAAGGCGATAGTTAAACTGGCGTTTCTTCTCATCGTTAATTGACTGTTGTGATGGATAAGGTCTTAAGAGATTAGTTTTTAATGAAAAAGCTTCATCTCTCAATATAACACACGGTACCTTTACATTACTCCCCGAAAAAGTTTTTGTACTTGGAATATTAAATTTATTCTCGAATATAGCTTTGCCTATTTTTGATTTTGACAAAATACCACCATCACTATCTTTGCTGAAAGCACTGATGTTTACGGCAATAAAGTTATAATTGGCATCTACCAAAAGCCAAAAGTACAATAGAAAAGTTTTTTTTATAATTAAAGTACAATGAACCACTGTTTGAGGGTGCTAAATAATAACATGCTTTCCGTCTATAGCACCTACACAATTAGGAAAATTCCATTTATTCCAGAATTCTTGTATATTATTTTCCCATTCTTCTGTGCCAGGCGTGGGAATACTTTCGCAATATATTTTTATTATAGCATCACAAACTTCCAACACGGCACGCCTCACAGAACTGACTCCCATACGATAGCTAAAAGCAATGGTTGTAAACGAATCACCAGTTGCCAAATACCTGAAAACAAAATATTAATAAATTCATTATTATTTAGTAATGTTTTCTGTATTTATGATTACGTATTTTTGCTGAATCAAAGGCTGATATGTATTTATTAATAGTGTGTTTTAGTGCGTAATACACGTAGTATGTATGTATTAGTTATTAATACTTATTTTTTACAGCTGCAGCTTGTAAACAAAAGTGGCAAGGGCTAAGGGATTCATACAGAAGGGCATTAAATAAGAGAAAAAGCAAAACAGGACAGGCAGCAAAAAAATTAAGAAATGGAAATATGAAGATGAAATGTCATTTCTAGCTCCGTTTTTTGTAGAAAAAAAAAGAGTTCGTTGAGTTGACAAGCGATGATGAAGAGTTTCAGAACGAAGATGCTGTAAGTGAAGTCCAGAACCATACCGACAATGAGATCAACAGTAGTGATGCTGCGGTTGTGATTGTTTCTCACGACACTGAAATTTGGAACTATGATAACACTATTGTCCATAATAAATCCTCACATCCACAACAGAATCAAGCAAAAAAGGCAGGGGAAATTAAAAGGGCTAAAGTTCTACCATTACATTCAGCATCCGCTGTGTTGATGTCTAGATTATTAAACGAGCATAGAAATATTCCACAACAACGTGAACACGATGAACTAGATCATTTCTTTTTAAATATGTCAGAAACAGTAAAAAGTTTCCACCTTACCTAAAAACAATGGCAAAAATTAAATATTTACGTTAGTTTCCGAAATGGAGTTACAGCAGCTCGCACCACCTACCTGGCGTACACTCCATGCTCCAGCATCCACTTCTTCATGCATTCAAACAAGTTCTACACCCATGCTTACGTCTCCTGAGACTGGGGATACGTCTAGTAACGATGGGCACAGTTGTAGTGGGCAGAGTCAGAAAATACTTTTGAATAGGTACATACGAGTAACAATTTGATAGTGATAGATTATTTGAATGTAATTAAAGTTTGATTTAAAATGTATTCAAAGTTGTTTTACTTACTGTAAATACACAGCAAGCTTTTCTTTAGAAGACAGACATTCTCTAAAGTTGGTATTTCTCTCTGACAATGTCATTGTCAATTTTTTCAGCAACACATTAAATTGGAATGTAGACACTCGGAAATATTGCCAAAAATTTTCTTCATCATCATCTAAGCGTCTGAATGATGTCCAATATTCTCCTTCAGTTTTCGTTTTATGGAATTGTGAATCCAGTAGCGGGCGAGTGTTTTTTTTGTTCCTCTTTTCTTCCTCATCCAATAGTAGCCGCAACAATTGCCGGTTGTCTAACAGTTAATTTTCTAATAGCCATACCTATTTTATTATTTCAAAATTTGATAGCACTCCCAAGACGTCTATGCAACACCGATACCCACTCAAGAATGAAACGGCTTCCTACCGATTTTGGTGGATTTGGCATCATACAGATTGTGCGGGTTGCATATGGGCATCATACGGGAGCGTATACGACACAGAACGCCGTCGTTCCATTTCAGTGGGCATATACGCGAGCGTATCGTGTTGCTTTTCATGTCTGATACGAACCTTTACGGTCACTGTATGATACGTTGTAGTGGGGCAATATACCTACACTAAAAATTATTAATATACCTAACTTGACTAAACAACTTATTTTTAATACTAAAAACTACTAACGTCTACATAGCTACATACAATACCAATACTATTTACAACGTTATCTACACCCAATTTAAATAGACATTTTGACAAACACAATGTAGTGTATAAATAGACTGTCTTGACTGTAATAAATGCTAGGTTGGCCAAACAAAACAAAAACACATGTAATCGATAAAATTATAAGTACGATTGCAAAACAAAAACTAGACTCTGCGTTAGCCGTACACCATATTGAGATGTCATACTTTCAATTTTGATAATCCTACGATTTTAAATGTAGAAAGTAATTATAAAAACGTCTAATAGCTGAAATGATATACATCATCAACGCAACAATAACATTAATTATAATACGACACACAACATTAAGCAATTTATAGAATTTTAATCACGAAAATAAAATAGAATGAGGAATTTCCATTATCATATTGTTATGTAGTCATTCATGTTTGTTCGTTTTACGTATAGAGAGTGTATGTTTTATTAGAGATATTTATTTACATTTAATTGTTAATTTATTTTGTGTTTCTTGAATATCTATGTGGTTTATACTATTTCAAGTGGCGGACCATTTTTTTGTTTTAAGTAAGAAGTCAAGTCATTCACCTATAATTAGATTAATGTATTAAGAATATGATGTATATGTGTGCCAACTACCTTTAATATAACTTCTTTAATAAACAGAGGCCTGAGAAAGTGCACATTCGTTGCACGAAACGTTGCCTGAAAAACGACTTAGTGGTTTCTGTCCCTCCTCAAAGAAGAACAAATCATTTAAAGAAAACTTATAGGTGGAAATATTTACCTATTATCATTACAATGTTACATCTAGTTAGCAGTCTTTAACACTTCTTTTCAAATTGTCAGGTTGAAATATTTTTATAATTAACAATTTGTCTTTTAATTCTCACCACACTATACAGGTTTATACTGATCTTCTGGGGCACCATACATAACATTTACAGCACAATTCAATAATGAAACTTACCATATGAATAAATAAATAAATTGGGTTTTTCTTCATACATCTTGTCTTTAACCGTTCAATACAAGAAAAATCATATCTGTTGTTCTTGCCGACCAACTTATAGGCCTGAATTACTGATCAAGTTTGAAGAGGTTAACTAACAGCCTATCAATTATAAGATGAGCACCATGATGTTGGAAATAAGTAACAAATTTAATGTTAGTTTATCTAACATCTCCTTCATGTGATTGTAAGGATTGTATATGCCTTGCGTTTAAATTCAGTTGTACACCAGAACGACTTTTCTTTCTTTCTGTAGCCATGTTCAAATACTACCACCCATTAGTTCCTCTACTGTTTCATTGAAAGATCCACTCTCCATCATAAGGCGTTTCCACCTGCAAGGCTACTGGCATTACTACTTATTAAATTCTTTCCTTAGTATTTAAATCTTAGTAATCCATAATAATACCGCGTTCCACTGAAGCCAGCGATCTAAAAACGACATATTCCGCATATGCCTTAACTCTACAATTTATCTATTTGGTGCATACTAGCAGTTAACACCAGTTTTAACTTTACTCTCTTCACCAAAACCATACTTTAGCTCCAGGGATTGTGTCGATTAAAGAAAGCTAGTATTTTAGTTATTCAAAATATTTCTTGTTAAAATAATGTAGTTGTAGTGTTAACAATTACTGCGTACTTTTTCTTTGAGAAATCGTTGTAAAACACAAAAATGAAGTGAGTTTGTAGTTGTCCAAAAGATGGTAACAATTATAGGAAACAATTTTAGCCCAAAGTGTAAAGAATTTGAAAAAATGTCACATTTTTAAAAAATCACTTTTCATTAAAATACACTAGCTATTTCCAATTTTGAAAAGACAGTTGCGTTTGGAACACATGAGTACTTTTAGTTTTTTATCCGCATGAGAATTTTGGTAAAACTTTAAGGTAATAGGTCGAAAAGGGCGATCCCAAAACTTTTAACGTATTCGAGAGTTTTTGTTAAGGCATTTTGTATTTTCGTTATGTGGCGCTTTTAAATCGACGATGTTCAAAAAATAAAAAAAAAAATTTACAATAACGAGATAGATAGTCGATTATTACAGAGATAACTTTTATAAAAGGAAAAAAAAACAAATTGCGTACTGCTACATTCCCTTCAGAACGAAACAAATTCGGATCATACCCTTCCCTTAGTTATTAGCCGGGCAAAATTGTTTTGAAATGTATCTTTTTGTTTTCTTCTTTAATGAACATTCTCTGAACATTTTATGGGAGTGGGAGAAGCTTTCTTAAAACTCAGAGACCGAGCTGGGTTGATTCACTTAAGTTTCTAGCTGATTTACAACCAAACAGCCCCAAGCGTTGAAATATAAAATTAATCGAGCACTAAGGGTGTCGCACCTTAAACAACTACTGTCGCCTTGATGAATTCAACAAAAATAAATTTGAAATTTCACCCTGAGGAAAATGGAAGGGGCCAATAATAAAAGGAGTTTTATAAAGCTTTGGCAAGTTTTGATAGTTAATTTGTCCCATTCTCAGGTTTTAGCACGCAGCTTTTCTTCAAAATGTTTGATAGATAACCTGATATTACAAAGAACAAGAAACCAATCGACAGGAGTAGATTTCATGTTTTCCACTGATTATACGTATAGTGCAGTTTAACTGCGCATCCATTTTTTTCAGCCTGATAACTATTCATCCAGACCGGAACACAATATTCTGCTGAACAATAAACTCAGCACCAATTCCACTGTACGAAGCGTCTCTTTGTATCTGCTGTATCTGTGACCCAATGATAAAAAGCAATAGCGATTAAATTAGAATTCAAATTCGCTAAATTCTATATATTGGTAGTATACGTTGACATTTTACATTAGTTCTTTAAAAGCTGTATATCTGATAGGACGTGCGCAGCCGTACCGACTTGTAGTTACATATTTTATCAAATTTTGTGCTGGTCCGTTTAAAAACTTGTGCGAAAGACGAGCATCTCTGCTCAGACTAACATACTAAGAAAATTATATAAATGAATCAGTGGTTTTGAGTGACCAAACAGACACAGGGTAATGTTTTATCCAGTGATCACGTAGAACTCTGTATTTATTTTTTTTGTAAATCTGAGGGCATATTCTATTTAGATAAATGAAAATCTTTAATTTACATTGTTTTGTAGGTAGTTTTATCTAGCGCCCAAAAATGAAAATGTTCATTTTGCAAACCATCCAAAAGGAAAAATACAACATTGAGAGTAGAAGTCAAATAAATAAGCCAGAAACCAGTATTATAAACCCTACTAGGTTCGGGTACAAACTTCAACAACACTATACCTTGTCTACATATGCAGTGAGTTTTTAAAGTAAAGTTACAAGGCAATATCTTGAAAAACCGTTTAATATATTTTCATGAAATTTGTGGAGCAATACGGAGATGGGGGATATTTAAATTGTATTTATTATTATTATTGTATTTAAAAATTTAATCAGTTTTATTGAATAATCACGCTACTTAATTTTGTAATTAATAATACGTTTTTATGGAAAATGATAATGTTTACTGAAGTCACTTGAGAATTTTGATAATTATTTGTCACTTTGTTAATTAAAACATGAAAACAAAATTTAAATGTGCAGGTTGATATGATGACATGACAGAGTTTCCATAAATCATTTCAAATCGCGTAGTAGTTATTATCATTTTCAAGTAACAGATTATTTAATAAAATTGATTTATTTTTAATATTTGATAAAATTTTGATTAATCATAATTCCATAAATCCAGGAGAGCAATTCAAGAAGCTTGTGCACATAAGTACTTTTTAAGGTAGATTCAATTCCAGAAAGAAAAATACATAATCCCTATTTGAAATTCCAAAGTTACTCCCCACTCCTCAAAATTAAAGAAGGTGAATCTAAAAATATGGTAAAACATCTCCCCCCATCTCCTCTATTCTACCAAGTTGCATGAAAATATATTAAACTGTTTTCCAACATTTTGCTTTGTAACACTTAAAAGGAACTCACCCTGTAATTAATTGCTATATGACTTTTGCATTATTTGATTTTCTACATTATAGTAACATTTTTATTATCTAATTTATAAACACCAGTAAAACAAAATAAAAACTTATATTTACGTTCTGTAATTTTGATAAATATTTAAGAAGTTAATTTAATCAAAACAAAAAAAAGCATTTATATTCACAATAACTCTTTATTACTTGGAATTTCATTTTCCACACTACAATAGTATACTTTAAAAACGTGCATCTTTAAATTACCAAGCGCAAGGGAGACCATGATGTTAAATTAAATATGTATACATCTTTATGCATAAATGTTACTGTAATGCGGTGATATAAAGTGTGGTTAAATAAAATAGTATCTAATTTGTAGAGAAAATATTGCAGCAACATTTACAACACGTTTAAAGCTACTTTTACAAACATTATTAATACAAATTATTGCTCTTTACAATATTCTTGAAATATGTAGTTATTGAATTCAATATAACATTTACAAACTACTTAATTTCATAATACTGTTATATTTAATATTTACTTTACCCTTCATACAAACATTAATAATATAAATTATTGTTACTTTACAACATTCCTGCAAAAATGATATTGTATTTGAAATGATCGTTTGGCATGTTTTTAAATTACATTTTTTTGTTCTCAAGAGGCTATTGTTCTATCACTGGGACAATTTCAGATTTCTGGTAGGCGGTTCACTTATTTATTTCTTGTTACATAAATAGCTATTTGTTGTTTTTCTGTTTCTAAAACTGTTTAAAATGCACGTTATGTACAAAAAAATTGACATCAACAATTCAACAATACATTATTTATCTATTAATATTAATCGGCTTCCAAGTCTGGCCTGTTGCGCTCAGAAAAATTCGCCCGCGAGTACATTCATTTCACAATTCTCCAAGAGTTTTCAGTATTTATCGTTTACTTAATGTTAATTTTTCTCATTGATTTTTAAGTAAAAATTAAAAAAGTAGGGTTGTCAGAAAATTATTATCTATGTCGCGCAGGAGTCGAAATTTGGGGTTATAAGGAAATCTATTTTTCTATTATTTTACGTTTTAATTAAATTAGAATACAACGAAGACGAAAATAAAAAAATAGCTTCTGCACGACATAAATAATAATGTTAGTTATATGGTTGTGCAAAATCAGGAAAAATTTCTAAAAATAAGCGAGATAAATTTACATAAACTTTATAGCTACCAGAGAACAGCCTTAAATATAAAATCGTTCAAACGTATTTTTACAATGCTTCAACTGTTTTGTCTCAACGGAACAGAAATTTTTAAAATTTTAAATTCTGTAAAAAATTAAGGATTTTACAAATTATGTAATAGAGACGACACTCAGATGTCTGGAACATTTTATTGGTCGTGGAATAGATACAGTTATCCGATTTGTCTTTTTATCCAAACTTTATTTCAGGTGCATATTAAATTTTCCGACTTGACACCACTATGTAAAAGTGCATACTGATAGATTGACAAAAAGTATTATCACTTTAATGACAATAAGAAAACGGTCAAAACATTTGGTGCACACAGAAAAGTACTTATCTATCGCAATTAGTAAAAGAAAAGCGGTTTATGGTCAAAAGTCACATTTTGATGTACAATCAAGCATTATAGTTATTTGTGTATCAAGGCTGTTTTCGGCCGTTTTGATTGTTTATGTGCTGACATACCAGAAAAGGCCGAAAAAAATTAATTTGCTTGACAAGGTCGGAAGAAATGAATAGTACGTGTTGCCCTGCACTAACCTTTTCGCATGTACACTAATTACTACATTCTTAATATGCATTAATTTTAATTCCACATTGAGAGTAAATTTTACCTGCAGTTATTTTATTAAAAAAATGTTTCTACGAATTATCCCGAAACAAAAACTTTAACAGTCGTTTAAAAAAACTTAAGGAATTAGAAATTCTTCCTTAATTGATTTTTTCTAGTAAAAAGACGTTCAGTAATTTATAAACCATTGTCAATGTAATGTGTTTGTGAAAATTTTGCAATGAAAATCGTTGAAGATCGTTTTGAGAAAATTGATTTTTTCAATATTACATTCTTATTTTAGTTGATGAAAAATAAATCCCTTGAAAACCTTTTTGAAATTCCTACATATGATATTTTGAATCAAATTATTGTAGTTGTTTGTCCTGTAGGTCAGCTTCTTACATACATACCATACAAGGTGTTCCAACGGTAGAGTAAAGTAAAAAAAAAGTATTTCACTGGAGAAACCAGTATTAGGGTGTAAAAATTATATTGGCGATGGGCGATTCTCTGGTTGATTATGAGAAAGTAAAAAATTGTGAATGTTAATCAATTTCATTATTAATCTGACTGAAAGACAACAATTGAATATACCGAGTGTCCCCGGATGGGATATCCTATAATTGAAAATTCTTTTAATTGTATTTTAGTAGAAAAATGTCGTCCTTGGTAAAGAAAGTTCTGCTTGTTTCTAAAACTCCATAAAATGAATTAAAGTTCGAAAAATTATAGTTGCTATCAAAATAACAATCATGTAAGAAAAACTTATAGCATTGATTATCAAACTCGGAAATGATACGCAAACCTTAATATTTTTTTGTAATTACATCTCCCACAAGCAACGTATGCCCCCTTTCACTCTCGACCAACAAACTGTTCATCGGTAAAGTGCTGTTGCGAACGGTTTAATATTGTAACCAATGATTTTGTCCTAGTGCTTCGCATAAATGCAAAATCGGTCCGGTCTCTACATACGAGAGATGATTCAAGAAGTCAAACAGTTTCCAAAGACGTTCGTTCTTATCACAAAATAGAAGTAACTTGCACGTGCACAATAAATAATGTGCACTCATCTAATTTAGCTTGCTACGAATTTATCTAGTTCATCATGAGGTAGTTAGATTTGCAAATTGTTTTTTAAATTTTGTTTCAAACTTCAATAAAACTATTGATTATAAAAAAAACTCAATTTAATTTGTAAGAAACTTATTTATTTGCCTCAACACAAGTTATAACATCATATGATACGTTATCATAACAACGACGTTTTGGATAAAATCGAAGTTCAGAGAAAAAGTTAAAACTATTTGAAAATCCTTATTTTTTGAAAATCAACTAATTTTGAGGACTCATATCTCGAAGTGTAATTATAAAACAATAAAATTTTATATTATTCTTAAAACTTTGCATCAAATAAACAAAAAAAAATTTATAAAACAAATTTATTTCAAAAAATTTGTTAAATCTGCAGCACATTGAAAGTAGGTTAACTTCTATGAAATTACCCGAAAATTAGTAACAACAATTTTCTCCTGGACGATCTAAAACTGTTGTACAATATTTTTTCGAAAATAGAAATAGGAAACGTGACCAAGTTAAGTACAATCGGTTATATATACCTCATTAAATTTTTAAAAATTGTTAAAAATCGCTAGTTTTTGGATTAAAAAAATTCTCTTAAAGAAGTCAAGTTTACTTGGATTAAACTTAACCTAAATCAGGATGTAAAATATTGATTTAATATTTAATTTTTTCTATGTTTATCAGAATTCCCAACGAATTAATTCCAGTTTTTCCGATTCGCTTTTAAGTGTAGCGTATATTTTAAATTTAATTAACAAATTGATCGTAAATGCCTTGTTCAATACAAACATAGAGAGAAATTGTTTGCTTTCGATATTAAACATATAAAAATATTTTTAACGATATCTTTTGTACATGTATGAATAGCGAATGATCGATCTCCATAATCTTTACACATTAAATAAAAGTTTATTTTAGAAAATAAATCTTCCTCTCGCATTAAATTATTTTTCTCTACATATCTCCGTTCCTACCTTTTCAACTTGTAACGTTCAAGTGTAAACGCTCCTCTTGTACACACTCCTTAACCCAATTTCACGGGCATTACTTTGTATTGGTTTCCGGCGTTGATAACTTGAAACTGTCCACGATTGGTACTTATGCATTTAAACGCTTTCGGAAAGCTTGTTCTGAATTAACCGTTCACGAGGAAGAAGATAAACCCTCATCTGAAAATTTCCTCGCTTGAAGAGGGTAATCAGGCCGATGGTAAAATATATGATACCGCATAAAGTGGCTTTTAAAATTTGCTAAAAGGTTGTGCTCCACGTGAACTGTTCTATAAGCACGTCCTGCATTCTTCAGGCTAGGGACGCTTTCATCAGGTATACGATTGCTCTCGGGGTTTATCTATCGCTAACATCCCTATGTTTATTCTAGAGAGGGTGGTTTATGTCTCCCTATTACGAATATATTCTCTTCCGGTTGTTCCTTCGTCAACTTGTACGGCTATTGCGGGTCTACTCATGGCTTTGGAGGCGTTGTGCCGAAATAGCTACCCACGAATACTCCGTCAGATTCGCAGACCACGGTGGAGGCTCATTCCGAACCGTTAGTACCATTGAGAGCAAGAGTAATACTCCTACTGCTGCGTGGAAGGTCAGAGGTTTTAATATCTTTTTAATTGCGCGTGAACCTGCAGTCGACCTATCACTCAAGTAGAAGTCACCCCTTGACACCAACTATCAGGCGCGAACGTAGAAAATTTATTGCGGATTATTTGTCGCTCGAATGTGTAATTGCATAATATACCTGGAACGTTAACTAGTTATAGATAAGAGTATTTAATACCTACGTGGTGTATAAGTCGTGTAAGAATTTAAACCTCAATCTTAATTAAGCCGAACGCATTTAGTTCCATTGACTTTCCGGTACGAGCTCGTTCCCCGACAGGCCAAAGTGAACAATCGTTTAAACTTCGCGGTGACTGAATTAGTCTTAAAACTTCCCTTACACGTCTTCCTTAAATTCATGTAATCTGTAACGTTACTCAGTACCATAAATCGACACATTCTAGGTTAAGTTCACCATAGGCGTACCTTCAGTACGCGAAATATCAATTGCATATACGAGACTGGCGTAGCAGTGGTAAATATTTGGGTAATTCTCTTTACTTTAACTTGTAATTCTATGTAGCTCTAGTCATTTTCGTGTTACCTGAATGTTTAATGCTGTACGTTACCCGTTTTAGCTCGTGTGTATTCGTAATATATCTGTGTCTTTTAATGCTGTGAACTATCACAAATTCGTTTGTGTATTGGGGTGAATAAATATTGTGTGAAGGTTTCTCTGACTTTATGTCGAATTCTTTTCGTGATTTGTTTCCCTTTTCTGTATATTCTGCTGCGGACAGTTAGCTGCTGACCTTTGGTTCTGGGTCAGATTCTCTCCAGCGTTACTCGAACCTGGCGCCCTACCTTTTAATTTTTTCTATAGGTTCTAGGAATAACGTTGACTTTCCTAACCCGCACCCTACTCCCACTGAGGGGCATACTTTTTCCTAACAACGAATGTAACAAACTGCTTAAATGCTAGATAACCAGCTAAATAAACTATGCTACAAGATTCTAAAGAAATGTCTATCCGTAACAAAGGAAAACACCAAAACTGTGGCAAAAATTACCCGTTTTTGGTTTTTTACCTTTGTTACAGTTATGCATAATAAAAAATAATAATGTGCACTCAACTCAATTTATCCCAGTAAGCGTCCTAATAGTTGGATTTGCGAATTGTTTTTAAATTTTGTTTCAAACTTAAATAAAACAACATTTAATTTGTAAGAAATAAAATTTATTTGCATCAATACAAGTTATGATAAAAAATTCATTTTTATGTATTTCCATATAATTGAAGTTGTTATTTACATAAACAATTTATTTGCTTCGGACCCAGTTGGAAAAGATGCATCTGCTGAGTTTGCTTTTGAATCGAGAAGGACGTCCTCGGTTGTAATTTGCTTAGATGCGCAAGTTGATTCTAAGAAGAAAAAAAAAATAACATAAATTTACTGATAAAAAGATATGCTGAGTCAATTGTATTTAATTTTGAATATTCTTTTCAAAAATTAATTACACACAAAACTTTTAGTTTAGTTTCTAATGACAAGTTTTAATGTTCAATAACAAATAACAAAAAGTTGTTAAAGGGACTTTTCATTTCTTAGAAACCTGCGATCCCTATACACGGTGATCTGCGTAGGGGTGCACTAAAAGTTTTTTTAACTATTCAAATAAATCAGAAATTTGAAAGAACTTGGCTCGTTTTTACATTTTTGGGTTTTTCGATGGATTGTAAAAATAAAATTATATGTTGTAGTACTTTATAACTATAGTTGAATTAAATTTGAAAAATTTCAAATTTTGTATTAGGTAAGGTCATGTTTGCAGGTCAAAGGTTAAACATATATTTCGTAAATATCTCAAAAAGTATTCCATGTACAGCGTGAGCAAATTTCGACGTTTGTATAGTGTATCTCGGTAGCCATAAGAGATAGAAAAAAATGGATGTCGGTGTCTCGATCTCGTTTTTTTGAGAAAAACTTATTGGTGAAAACTAAGATTGGTTATCGTCATTTGTTTTTAGTTAAAGCAGAAAAGATCGATTTTCTATATTTTGAAAAATGTCTATATTCTAGTTGTTTATTAATTTGAGAAAAACTAGTAATACTTTCTTTTTAGACACTTTTTGAGAGGGAATTGAATTGCGTTAACGGAGTTTTAAAAATCTACATTTGTTTACGAGTTATGAAATAATATTTTTAATTGAAACCGTGTTGGCGGTGATTTATTTATGATACAGTTTTTTTTCTTTTTTACGACAATATATATCATGTAAAGGTCAATCACAGTTAGAATTTTGATTCAAAACTCATATTTCCAATATCAAATAAAATTATCGTAGTTACCAAAAACATTTTGTTTTAATTTTATGACGAGTCCAGTTAATTGCAGGTTACAACATTTTTCATTCTTAATCTTCCGAAAAGTACGAAATGGCTTACGAGAACTATGAAAAGTATGATATGTTAGAATGATTTTATTTAATATAATAACAATTCCGACATTGTATCGGTAATATACTTTAATCAGTTATCCAGAAAGAAGACAACTTCATAAGTTTATTTTGTTAAATTAAAAGAAAAGGACTAGAATTGACTAGAAAAGAGAAAAACTAGAGTTGACTAAAAAAAAAACTAGTTACTAAGAGAGAAAAGTTGACTAGAAATGAGAGAGACCAGAACTGCGTTAGAACAAAAAATTCTACGTTGGATTAGAACACATAAATGCTAGAGTTACATTACACGATCTTAGAAACATTAAAAACTTAAAAGTGCAATAACTTTTAAATCAGTAATGCCATCTCATTTTTGAGAGCAGTTTGAACTGTCTTTCTGGCTTTTGATTGACTATATTACTAAGCAATGCAAAACAAAATCTAAAAATTTGGCAAATAATAAGAAAATCAGTAAATAAAAATAAATATAACATTAATAATTATATTGAGTTATCTGATAACGATGAAATAATAAATGACTACCAGAAAGTTGCAAATAAATTTAAAAAATACTTTTCAACTATTGGTACAACTATGATTACAGCAGTAAGAGAGGAAGAAGGTGTCGCTTTAGCCCAAACAACTATGAAAAGAAAACGAAGGTACCAACCAACCAAATTCGCTATTTTTATATCCAGTTAGTCAAAAAGAAATTGAAGAGCATATAAATTGTTTGAAAACTAACTCCGCCTGTGGTTTGGATGGTATTTAAAGTGTCCCTCGCAAAAAACTTTCAAAAGCCAATCTGCTGGATCCATTAATGTTTTTAATTAATTCGGCTTATTAAAAGGCGTTTTTCCCAGCAATCCTAAAGGAATCTGTTATTACACCAGTCTATAAATCAGGTAATCGTTATGAATTAAACAATTACAGACCCATATCAGTCACAAGTCAGATTGCAAAAATATTTGAAAAAACATTTAAACAAAAACTATCCAACTTTCTTAATCAACATAACATTATATCTACAAAACAATTTGGTTTTAGGAAAAACTCGACAGAACATGCCATAATTTACGTAACAGATAAAGTTTATTCGGCCTTAAATAATAAACTGAAAATTATTGCAATAGTTTTAGATCTTGCAAAAGATTTTTGATACTGTTTCTCACAACATAATGATACATAAACTTGAAAAATGTGGAGTTAGAGGAATTGCTTTGAAACTATTTAAAAAGTTACTTATCTGACCGAAAACAAGTTACAAAATTAATAATGTCTTTAGTTTACAAGAACTAATAACTTGTGGCATCCCACAAGGAACTGTTCTGGGTCCAATTCTTTTTAATATGTATCAATAATCTCTTGAGATGCGATATTGGTGGAGAAGTAGTATCATATGCTGATGACAATGTAATGATATTCACTGGTGATTGTTGGGACAACGTTGCCAAAAAAGCACAAGGTGGATTGTTACAAAAGTAAATTGCTGGCTGGGAAAAAAATTTGCTTAAACTAAACAAGGAAAAAACTAAATATATGGCTTTCTCGCTCAACATAACAGGGCAACCAAAATTCAATAAGTCGACTTTTCTTAAACAATCTAATTGTACGAATTACAATTGTTCAACTTATATTTATCAAACTAGTACAATGAATACTTGGGAATAATTATAGACAGTCATCTTAAATGGGACAAGCACGTAGAATATATATACAATAGGATCAAAAATTAATTCATAAATTTTATCAATTACGCTCTATACTTAGTAAAATTGTACTAATTACTACTTATAAATCATTAGTCGACTCGATTCTACAATATGGAATCATTGCTTGGAGAGGTACATAAATACCACCTGAAGCATATTACATACAGTACAAAACACATAATAAAAGTAATGCTTTTAAAATAAAACTTATTCTAGATCGTTACTGTTCCTGAAGTCAGACTGTACATTGTCAAAGTACTAAAATACTATTTTTAAATTCTAAAATGCAAATTAAAGTTAGACATATCTACGACACTAGAGCTCAATCATTAGAAAGTCTTACTATTCCTAATAGCAATAATACATTAAATCAAAAATATATTAAATACATTGGTCCTAAACTCTATAATTCCAAACCGATTGAATATAAACGAATTAATAACTACAACTTGTTTTAAAAAATCACTGCATATGTGTTAGAAAATAACGAAAAATTAAAAAAACGCTTTAATTATTATCAACTAAAATTAATTAATTTTGTATACGGTACCATGACTATTAAACAAGTAGTACGGAAATGTCGATGTCCTATTGATATTCGCAGTCTCTGACATTTGTTATCCTGTGTCTTCCAATTATCACTTAAATACATTCCCTTACACATTCATTGATTATTAGACCCCACGCATACGTAATTTTACTAATAGTATTTAAATAGTGTGCACAAAACAATCCCTTTTAGAATTAGGTGCAATTAATTACCCTATAAATTATGTATGTATGTATATATAATGTGTATTAATAAAAATGTTTTATGTTATGTTAATACAAGTTGATAAACAAAAAGTCTAAATCTTAAAAAAACTTTTAAAGTGCAATAACTTTTGAACCGAAAATGTTAAAATATTTTTAAATTAATTTTTGAAATTGGCTTGCAATTTCCTTTCGATTGATATTTAGACGACTGTGTACAAGGAATATTTTTAGATGGTATTGACGAATATATATTTGACCTTTGACACAAACATGCTCTACTAATCGAATTTTGAAGATTTTTTCTAATTTTAATTCAACTTGTTCTTATAAAGTACTAACATATAATTTTATTTTTAAAATTCATCTGCTCTATACATATTAAACAATAAACAGAATTAAGACTGAACCCTGTGGTAGACCAGTGTTGTTTAACCGAGAGCCAATTAGCTGATTATCACAGTTTTTAATAAAAATCAATCTGTTAGAAAAAGATTGAAAATGAGATTGGAAAAAGTTGTAGGGGAGACCAAAATGATTGATCATTTTAACTCTTAAAATATCGAAGTTTACAGAATCATATGCCCCTTAATATCTAAAACATCGCCATTAGATAATAATTTTTGGCATAATTTAGTTGGACATCTACAACTAATGTTGACAGAGCGTCTATAATCCCAAATCAATTTTTAAAACCAAACTGATTGTTAGGAGGAGCACTGTTTTTGTGTAACCACCACTACAATCTATATTTTAAAAACATTCAAATGTTTTGTGAACGCATGATAATAGGGATATTGGACGATAAGATTCTGATTTGTTTGGATCTATACTTGGTTTAAGAATAGGTACAACGATTACTTCTTTAAAATGTTACATTCCCCCGGATCTAAGCATTGAGTTACAAATTGTAAGCAAAACTTTTAAACGTCTGGTAAATGCAATAGCATTAAGTAGTTTATATTATCATAACCAGGTGAGGAGTTTGTTTAAGTTAAATGGTTTCCACAAAAAATGTTCAACTTCTTTTTTTGTACACGTCCAACTTTAGAACAGGTTAGACATATGGAGAAGCCACTCTATTAAAAACTCTTGTATCCATTCATTGTTTACAGGTTTGCTAGTATTATGTGAGACTCTTTTTATTTTCCTTGCTTGTTTTCATAATTCGGACGAAGGTGTATTTTTATTTAAATTAGAGCACCATTTTTTCCAGTTTTGTTTTGCCTTTACCTTTAGAAACCTTTTGGTTTGAGCACATACTTGATGTAATTGGTAGGGTAAGTGGGGATAGATGGACCACATTTATGAAACCAATAAAAACAATTATTTGATATGATACGTATATTTAAGCACAAAATAACACAAACACAGGTCTTTGCCTAAATTTTGGCACTTCTTAAACAAAAATACTTCAATACGTAACAACAAAATACAAAAGCAAAATGTAAGCTGTTCTGGACCATCTCACCTCCTGAAAAACACAAACGATTCCATAGATGGACCAGTAGAAAAACAATCTATAACATATTATTTTTAGCGGATGCATGAATTCCACATCGATGACAGGCGTTCTTGAATGATGTGCACCCTTCGTGCAACCACCGGCCGCATACGATGCAACGTATCCAGTCATCTTTCTTTTAGTTTTCGATAATCTTCGCCGCAACCGACACATTCATTTTCATAGTCTTTCGGTTTTCATCATCATCAGAGCTGTCGTTCAGAATTAGATCTATTTCTGAATTTTAAGACGAGTCTTCAGGACGATTTAATTTTTGTTTCCTAATTGTTGTTTTCTTTCCATCAACTTTCTTGACGTTTTCCTTTTTCGCAGCAGATTCTTTTCTTTTGTAATTTCTGTTTCCGATGTAAGTAGTGTGGCAATACTTCGAGCTCTCTTTCGTACGGCGATAATTGGCAGGGTTATTGGATGAATATAGTCAAGGATCTTTCCAGGTGTAATTTTTGTATTGGCTGTATTCTTGACCGGACTTTGAAGTCGGTTCTGCGATGGACCCGGGACTGGTATTATAGAAGATAAATATTATATAATTTATGAATCTACCTTTTTCTTCGTTAAATTTTTGTTTTGCTAAGTTGTATGCAGTTATTCGCACTTCATCACTGGAAGGGCAGTCCACTTCTTCAATTTTTTTATATACTTTACCAACTTTCGCTCAGCAACTTCGCCCAAAGATGAGTCTGGGCCAAACCGGCTATTTTTGACCACATTATTATTTTTAAAGCGACGTTTTAAACCGTCTAGCCGCCTCATTAACGCCCATTGCACGACTTTGTATTGCAGCTATCGCGTTTTCCAAATCTTCTCCAGTCCACAAACCTCGATTTTGTGACTTGGACTTCCTTGTATAAACAGTTGGCATCTCTAAAATAATACAATTAAATGCATATTTTATAGGTCCAACTCTCCTCTGTCATCTGGCCCATCTCTACCCTCAAGGGAGTAGAGATGGGCCAATCTGTTGTTAACTGTAAACGTTTTCGTGCGTTCAGTTAGTTATGTATATTCCTTAAACATTCGTAGTATGTAGTTAAGTATAAAAGTTTAACAAAAACTCACCGTTGGCCAAGTAATCTACACAAAGGTAAGTACTTGCACAAACTTTTACACTCGAAACAGCAAATTTGTTATTTATTAAAACCGCCACTAATCTTTAGTTGCAACACTGACATCATATAACACTGTGCCTGTTCTTGCAATTTCATGCACTACTGCTGCGATTTATGTGTTAAATTCGAAAATATCAGTACTGGTCCGTCTCTCTGCTGGTCCATCTATCCCCACTTACCCTACAATTTTATTCTCGTTTATAATTATTTAGAACGGACTTTAGTTTTTGTATTGCATTGTCGCACTCTGCGTCCCACCAAGAATCGGGTTTTTGACGTTACGCCAAGATACTGTGATATTCCTAGTATAAACCCAAATCTATTAAAATGAACATTAAATAGGTGGCACAACCCACTGATCATTTATACTGATGCTTCTAAGTCTTTGTCAGGTTCAGACTACGCTTTCTATGCCCCTACATTGTGTCTGGAAAAGATGTTCAAATTTCACTCTTTATGTTCAATTATTAGTGCCGAGGCTATAGTAATCAGTAAAGCATTGACCTTTTCCCTAACACTTACTAATAAATACAACATAATAGTATTAGATTCTATATCAGTGTTGAATTCATTAACAAATTATTCTAATTTTAGTGTCGTCTTTGTTTGGGTTAAATCTCTCTCAGGGTTAAGATGTAATGAACACGTTGATTGGCTGGCTAAAAGGAGCATCGAAGATGGTTTGCAAACTGACCTAGGTTTATTTCTGCCTGATACTACCGCCGTAGTTAGAGCCAGAACATATAATACATGGAAAACTATTTGGAAAAATTTTTGCCATACAAATCCCGCACCTTATACACTAATTTCATCTGTCTTTCCAGTTAACCGTATGAGCGGTTACCAAGAAAGTCTGCTACATCCATAGTCAGGTTACAATTTGGTCACACTTGTTATCTCGCTCATCTACACAAAATTAAAATGTTAACATCAGATACTTGTCCCACATGCAAAGTTAAAGGTGATCTTTATCATACGTTTTTTGAATTTAAAAAAATGCAACTTCTAGTACAGAGCTTTACAGATTACTGTCTGACATGGATTCACTGCCGTTAAACCTATACATATCTTAGCTATTGGTCAAAAAAATCTATGATCATTAAATTATTTTTACCTTGACCGAGATTCTGCTTTAACTCAATTATTAATCCTTACTTTGGACGATCTAAATGAATCTATTAACGACTGGCTGCATGGCTAAGGGCCTAATGCCATTAAAAAGAAAGAAATGTTTAAATCGTACATACTTTTTACAACTACCTTTTGTTCACATTGTCACAAAAAGGAAAGTCCATACAGTTCAAAAAGTAAAGCAAATAAAAATTTAAAAAAATAATGTATTTCTAGTTTCATGTTTAGGTTGGTATGCAAATGTATAAAATAATCGTCCCGATTCATTTATTTGAGGTTACAAATTTTTAATTATTTTAATATACAGTATTGAAAAACAATTCGGTATTTTCCAACTTTTTATAAAATGTGTAAAATTGAAGACCATATACATAAAAGACGTTCGCCAGTTGCAGAAAATTTTAAATCGCTGTGGTAGTTTTTACAATGTGTACTTAAACATTAGCGCCGAAACAGTTCAATAGAAGGTCGTCTGTATTGACGTCATTGCCTTGTATAAATAACATAAAATAGTAAATTAGTGGTGTTTACGTTAGTACTTAGTGTTGTTATACAGGTGAAGTTGCTTTTATGTAGTGTCGGGTGTAAATAACAAAAAAATACTAAAAGTTAATAAAAATACATAATACGAGTACCTTTACTCCTAATATTGTTGTTTTGAATGTACGAATATATCCTTCATTGACAATTTAACTCAATGGCATCCTGTAGTAATTTTATGAAGCACTAATTAATTTTGAATTAAAAATCGTCTACCTTATGTGAATTATGTTTGACAATGGTATTACTTACGATGTAGCTCTAATCTCCGCTGAATTGAATCGTTCGTCATTCTTAAGAAACTATATCACAATCAACATAATGTAAAGACGGCAGATTGTTCGAACAAGCTTTTCACACTATTCCAATGCCATACAATTACAAACACCCGCTTTTTAATTCCAATAAACACAAAGATGACCAGTGAATCAAGCGTAAAACGTAAATAAACCACCATTTTACGAATGTTGACATCACGACCATTGGCAACGCGTTTAAAGAATGATTTTAAAAGATGGTGTTTTGAATATCTTTAAAATGAAAAAATTTAATTCTGAACACATTATATATTTTTTGTGATACTGGGGTTTTTTTTTAGGTTTATGACTAAACAATTGTCGTGCGGTTAAATTTGGTGATAGCCTTATAATTTTATAAGTTGGTAGTATGTAACACTCCAGTGACGGCAGATAAAATTTAAATTTTTGTAGCTGTACAATTTATGATAAAAGTGATTAAAAAAATTTACACTTCGTCTTCTAATCTACAAAAACACAATATAATTTATTAAAGTGAGATTGAAAGAAAATGAACTCTAGCACGGTTAAATCTAGTGATAATGGATGCCAATTGTTTCACTTATTAATCTGTCAAAGAACTGTTTTAAATGGTTTAATCTTATCTCGAGTATGGGTCGTGGTCATATTGTGACTGAGATATTGTAATTGAGGTCGATGGGTCTCACCGTGATGTTGTATTTGACACTCGGTTCTCGTTAATATACCATCGTCTGTTAAATAACTTAAATAGTGCCTTTAATCGAAAAGTCCGACAAGCGGTCTACGGGATTTTATGCAAGTTCCAGAACTTTTCACCGGGATGGTCTTTATACTGCAAATTTGGACTTCTTGCGTGGAAACTAAATCTCCAAACTTGATGTGAACAAAACCACTAGAAACTACTTAAAGGTTTCTTACTACTTTTTAGTGTTCCCGCATTTCAAGGTCGGTTAATGAACTCTTGACCCACATTTATCTGAAGGGCTACATTGGGCGTTTGACAGTCCGTTTATCTTCAAAGGTTATCTATCGTTTTCTCTTTTCCTTCTTCTACAACTCTAACATTAGCTGGATGGTGTACGACTACGTTTGAAGTAACTTATTGAAGCTGTCTGTAATGGATTTAGAGAATGGAACGGAATAACTTTCCCTAAGAAAATACTTGCTTATTGGTTGACGTGTGCTAAGCCTGCGATCCTCGACACTCCATTCAACGTCTTATTTTTGTGCTAGGGAAACGTTTTTTGCGGATGATAAAAATTCGTACTTTAAAAATCATTCTTAACCTCGCAATCAAGAGAAAATAACTTATCTATTGTTTGCGTACAATTAGATGCGGTAAAAGAATTTTTTAAATTATTGACCAGTGACGTATATTACTGAATCCGGATTGAAATAATTCTGTGATAATTCTATTATATGATGTTTGTGAATATATGAAAATTTTAGTGTCGTTAAACAAGGAAAATTGTCGTAAATTACATTGTATTAGTTTACATGTTCGTTTTACTGGTCTTGAGTCCTTTAAGATTAATTGTCAGGGTCAGGTAGCTGGCGATCTATACAGCTTTCGATTACATCTCTGCAAATCATCCCAACGACCTACTCTGCGACATATGAGCTAACGGTAGGTTTTCCAAATTGTCTTATAAATACTTCAATTTTTCTGATTTTTATCGACAAACTTGTAACAATATATTGTTGGCAATAATTCTAGTGTAACTTCTTTCAACTTGATGTTAAAAGCAGTTCTGTAATACTAAATAAAGCTGGTAGAAGGGAACCAGTACACAATTTCTTATCAGGTAATCAAACTGATAACTTTTGTAAGAACAAAATTGGGACTTCTGACTTTGTATAAGGCAGGGAAAAAACTAATTACTAGTTAATATATTTAAGATTAATTGCCAGGGTCAGGTAGATGACGTCCTATAATTTTTCTACTACATATCCTTGCAAGTCATTCCCACGACATACTCACCGACATATGAGCCTACAGTAGAAGTTTCGAATGTCTTATAAATATTTCAATTTTTCTGCTTCTATCGACAAACCTGTAAAAATATATTGTTGGAAATACTGCAACTTCTTTCGATGTTTAAAGCAATATTTCTTCTGTAATGTCTAAATAGGCTGGTATAAGGAAATTAGTACACGATTTTTATTAGGTAATCAAACTTATAGCTTTAGTAAGAACAACCTGTGACTTCTGACTTTTGGTAAAACAAGGAAAAAAACGAATTATTAGATAAGATAGCTTCAAACTTACTGACACTAAAAGCAGTACCACGTGCAGGACCCAAAATCTTTAGCCTTACAAGTTAGAAAAAGTTAAATGTTCAGTTGGTTCTAAACATTGTTTTTTTGGATAAAAATTCTCATCCAGTATTTGGGGTTAAAGAGAAGAACGTAGCGAAGTATGAGTTCAGCAACAATTGAGTGTTGAAGTGTCTTCTAAACCAATATTTATTAAATCTTAGGAATTTTGCAGTAATTGGTTACATTTATGTGTTTGTTACCAAAGTAAACAAAACTATTTTATTTAGTTTTTAGCGTAAGTACGACAGTTGACCAACATCATTGCACAACATTTCACTAGTTTATTCACGAACGTGAACTACTTATTGTAACGCACGGTCATTTCGGTGTTAGAATAGGCTGAGTAAAAAATTAAATTTGGTGGGGAATTTAGGGGAAAATTTTCTCTGATAAAAATTCCAATATTAAGTTTTATATTGATTTTAAGGGTTTGTTTTATAATTTGTACATTACGAAAATAATAATATATATTGTATTAAGGGAATTGGGGAGATATATTGGTACAGAACAGTAGTCACACGCTTATAATAATAAAAGTACATTTTACAACTTGTTGAAGTGCATAACAATAAATTACATTTCTTTTTAAAATGAACATCACTTACCTTTTAAGTAACACAATAACAATTTAGTAGTAGAAAAAAGCGTATTTATTTATTATTTTTAATTATTATCTAGGTTCTATCCTACGACTACTTAAAAATTCCACTTTACAAATACATTACTAAAAGGGTCTTTTGAGTGAGTTTGTTCATTACACAATGACTCGTCAGTTGGAAAGTTCTCACTTATTAAGTTTAACAGTTCATCAAATGGACAATCTTTTGCACATCCTCTAATATGTAATTGTTTTATTTCGTCTAACTCATGATCATCGTAAAAAATCTGTAACTGATTTTTGAAACTCAATAAACTGAATATGTTAATTACCTTAACAAAGTATTCATTTCTTTTATTCTTATGTAGTTCTAATAATACACAAGCTCCGTATGATGGAAGTTTATAAACACATTCTGTGTTAAATGCATATAAAGTAGACAATACGTTAAGATCGTGTCCTGAGTACAAAATAACTTGCGATTGCTTGGAGTTAAAGTTCCATTTACCTTTGCATCATAATGTTCATTAAAGATTTTTCATAAATTTACCTAAAATTTATGCAAAATATGTGTGTAATAAATTTAATTAGCTTACACTCCATAAAGTTGTTTTAGCTCTTTGGTTGCACTAAACGAATGAAATATATCTATTGTGGCATTCTTCAGTATGTGTGGATGTAATGGAAAACTCCATAAAGGAATTTTCATACCTATTTCATGCTGCAAGTTTGTCAAATAATTGCAGAAAACTACCACTATTACTTACTTGTATTTTTAGATGATAATAAACTGTAGCTAAGTTAAGAGGCGATTTTGATTTTAAACCTGTGTGGTACGACAAGTACGAAAGCCATTTCACATATTTCTTTAACTTTTCTTGCATTGTCTCAGATTGTAAGTACTCTTTATAAATTTGTTGGTATTTACGGCAGAACATGAACGGTGCCAGATGAGTAATCTATCTGTGTTCTTTATAAACACATAACTATTATATAATATTACATTCTTACTTGTTCGTTATAGGTGAATGGTATTGGCGACCAATTTAAGTGATTATCCCATTCTAAGCTAGTTGAAGCTGGAGGAAATAAGCCAGCTAATAGCATTAAAGAGATGTTTTAGCTCTGCATACAGCAGTACTTGTAGCATAGAGTACATCAGGAGTATAAGTTGAGTCTAAAAGTTTTCATATCGTATTTTTAACTTTTTACCTAAATTATATAGCCTTTCTTTTCCAGCCTATAAATATTGTTTAATATAAGAACGTTATAATATATCATAACACCTACATTTGTTAATTGACCATGGCCGTATGGATAATAGGTATAATTAAAGTAAGGATCTTTAGGATACAAAGTCATTTTATCGTTCGTACGATCTCCATGACGAAATACCTAAAATCAAAGGAATTGTCTAAAAGTAGAAACTTTAATTATTATTAAGCAACTTGCCGCCATAACTAACTGAAGTGTGTTGTCCTCAGATTGACATTGAGTTGTAATTGCATTCATTGCAATGAAAAGAAATATTCGTACCTCAACCATAATTTACATGTACTTTCTTTCACCTAAAAATAAAATCAAATAATATTAAAAATCATTTTTTAAATTTTCGATAAATTTTTAATAAACAAAAAATTCGTTTGCCATTATTGATAACGAACGAAGCAATGGATCGTAATTAGCTTCGAAGATAAGTTACAAGAATATTTTAAATAAAATTATCGAAAAACTGTAAATGAAATTATGTGAATTTTATGCAATTAATTGAAAAAAACCCGTAGATTGTTGTGATTTATTATCTCTTGAGTTACTTTAGAAAGAAGTGTAGTTTTGAAATCACGACTTACTTCCAAAAAAATTTTAATTAAAATATTCCACTGTTTACAAAGTATTGAATGCAACTGAAAACATTTTCAAATTTACACGAACTTTAGAAAGTTTCGTGTAACTTAAAAATAACAAAGGAACGCGTAATATTATATATTGCTATAATGATATGATAACAAGCGTTTTATGGTCGAGAGATTGTGTCACAGATTAGCATAATTTATGGGAATATAAAAATCGTTAGTAGGATGAGCAAACATCAAAACTAATAATAAAATAAAAATCATGTTTTTATATGCAAGTATTTAAAATCTTTATTAAATTTTAAATTGAAATTGCTTCAAACATCAAATAATAAGCAACGATAATACAAGATGTAATTAATAACTTAAGTTTAACGGTGGGTGTATGCATCTAATTTTATGCGCCTGTTATTAATTACCATTAAATTCAAATTCTTTACTACCAGCCATACAAAAAAATTAATCATTCATAGCAAATTTGCATTAATAGAAGAATAATGTGAATTGTAAAGTGATTTATTAACTTTAAAGTTGGTGAAATGAATAAAATCAAAAATCAGTATGTAAATTGGCATTTTACATAGTGATAGATAATGGGCCCACTAGTGTGATGTCATTCTATCAAGCAGGTAATGCAACAAGTAGTTTTAAATAGTTATTTTTTATATTAAGTGCGTAAACATATCTTTTTACTGCTGAGATGGTTTTTGTCGAGACCTGCGATCATCCAATGCCAAAAAATAATTTGTTTGTACGTTGCTTCTGATGAGAAGGCAGACAATTGACAGTTCTACCCGAAGTCGAAAGCGGTTTATGAAAAAAAATATTCTTCATTTAAAGACTAGGGGTCTGGAAAAGAAAGTCTAAGGAATTACAGAAGATGTGATGATAGCATGCCTAAAGACAAAATCGAAGGCAGAGTAAAGCCCCTAGACTTTTTTGATCTAAAAGAGCACGTTAAAATGTGAAAAAAAATTAAATCTCGGAAAGTTTCTAAATTGATCCCGTACTTAAAAGTAAAAGTGTCCATTACCGTGGGAAAAAATCTATTATTTTGACGAAAGATGACATCAAAAAATTTGTGACCTAAGGTAAAATTTGTTTTATTTGTTTGTTGATGAAGGTAAAAATCCTTTTAATAAACTACCGTCACACTTATAATGTTTATTTGTTTGCAGACGGTTTTAATTTTAGAGTCTGACCTGATCTTAGAGAATGGAACTGACAAACATGGTAGTAGATAACGTAGAGGATCTGGCACAAATTAGTTGTCAAGTTGTCGATACTAAAACTCATAGTGATCGCACTTTTACGGTTTCAAGTTGGGAGAATACATTAAGTATACAAAAATATAGAAATTTAAGATCATCATATAGCAGTCGTCTTTTCCTAAAGTATTCAAAAGGCAGATGTTCAAATCAGAACGTAGGAATAAATAAATTGAAGAAATATCTAGTCTCATTGCTAGATTTCTGAAGATAAACGAACTAAAAGCTACACAGGCCCCACTGCTTCAGAAGGTCTTTTACTACTCTTCTGGCCAATGCTGAATTTGGAGATCTGTTGACTATTAAAAAACATCAGGTTTGGAGTCTTCCTCTATAGCTGAAAAGGATACATTGAAGATTGCCTAAATAACAAGATTGAATTTCCTTCCAAGTGGATCTAGGTAATTGTGGGTTATGAAAAAAATATTCAGAAAAATGTAGATAATTATAATGTCTATAAACAAAATCTTAACATCTATTTTAATGATGATGAGTTTTACAAATTAGAACCCTAGAGTTTCGTGGAAAACACGTAATCAATAGACTGGCAGTGTGAACGACATACTTCAGTGTTGAATAAAATATGGTTACCGGGATTGATAGTGTGGAAATTATAATTTTCAATAATAATACAATAAATACAATAAACTTGTATTTTTATTTCAAAATAGGCAATAGAAAGAAGATGATGTCAGAAATTCATTTATAAGATAAAACTAAATATTTTAAGATCTTATATGAAAGAACACAATTATTTTGAAAAAAGCAAACCACTAATTGATTTAGGAGTTTTAGTGGTATTAATTTATGTAATGCCAACACAGGATATAATATTATGGATTCCGTGAGTTATTGTTGTTGCGAGCTATGCAAAATTGAGAACACGATTATTGAGGAGGTACCCTGTCAAATTTCGAACTAAGTTAAATTCCTCCAGGTGAAATTAGCATTGACAAGCTCGACCCTGACCAGCGGTCAGCACGGAAGGTGCGTAGCTAACTTTTACTCGGTCAAAAATTTATACGCGGTACGTAACACGAGCGGCGCGGCGCCGGCGCCCTCGCCAGATGCAAAAGGCGGTATCCTCGTACGCTTCGAGTATGTTCAAGCATTTTTACTCCAGCACATTCATTCATGTATGTTTATCTCGACTATCATATTGTCATACAG
>JALBCR010004030.1:0-17959 GCA_030710515.1 Abscondita cerata | reverse complement strand
AATTTTTTGAGATATTGACGAATATATATTTGACCTTGACCTCAAACATGCTCTTACTAATCGAATTTTGAAATTTTTTTCAATTTTAATTCAACTTGTCTTATAAAGTATGCTACAACATATAATTTTATTTTTTAAAATTAATCTGTTTTACATATTAAACAATAAACAGAATTAAGACTGAACCCTGTGGTGACCAGTGTTGTTTAACCGAGAGCCAATTAGCTGATTATCACAGTTTTTAATAAAAATCAATCTGTTAGAAAAAGATTGAAAATGAGATTGAAAAGTTAGGGGAGACCAAATGATTGATCATTTTAACTCTTAAAATATCGAAGTTTACAGAATCATATGCCCTTAATATCTAAAAACATCGCCATTAGATAATAATTTTTGGCATAATTTAGTTGGACATCTACAACTAATGTTGACAGAGCGTCTATAATCCCAAATCAATTTTTAAAACCAAACTGATTGTTAGGAGGAGCACTGTTTTTTGTGTAACCACCACTACAATCTATATTTTAAAAACATTCAAATGTTTTGTGAACGCATGATAATAGGGATATTGACGATAAGATTCTGATTTGTTTGGATCTATACTTGGTTTAAGAATAGGTACAACGATTACTTCTTAAAAATGTTACATTCCCGGATCTAAGCATTGAGTTACAAATTGTAAGCAAAAACTTTTAGCAACGTCTGGTAAATGCAATAGCATTAAGTAGTTTATATTATCATAACCAGGTGAGGAGTTTGTTTGCTAAATGGTTTCCACAAAAATGTTCAACTTCTTTTTGTACACGCCCACTTTAGAACAGGTTAGACATATGAGAAGCCACTCTATTAAAAACTCTTGTATCCATTCATTGTTTACAGGTTTGCTAGTATTATGTGAGACTCTTTTTATTTTCCTTGCTTGTTTTCATAATTCGGACGAAGGTGTATTTTTATTTAAATTAGAGCACCATTTTTCCAGTTTTGTTTTGCCTTTACCTTTAGAAACCTTTTGGTTTGAGCACATACTTGATGTAATTGGTAGGGTAAGTGGGGGATAGATGGACCACATTTATGAAACCAATAAAAACAATTATTTGATATGATACGTATATTTAAGCACAAAATAACACAAACACAGGTCTTTGCCTAAATTTTGGCACTTCTTAAACAAAAATACTTCAATACGTAACAACAAAATACAAAAGCAAATGTAAGCTGTTCTGGACCATCTCACCTCCTGAACGATTCCATAGATGGACCAGTAGAAAAACAATCTATAACATATTATTTTAGCGGATACATGAAATCCACATCGATGACAGGCGTTCTTGAATGATGTGCACCCTTCGTGTAACCACCGGCCGCATACGATGCTACGTATCCAGTCATCTTTCTTTAGTTTTTCGATAATCTTCGCCGCAACCGACACATTCATTTTCATAGTCTTTCGGATTTTCATCATCATCAGAGCTGTCGTTCAGAATTAGATCTATTTCTGAATTTTAAGACGAGTCTTCAGGACGATTTAATTTTTGTTTCTAATTGTTGTTTTCTTTTCCATCAACTTTCTTGACACGTTTTCCTTTTTCGCAGCAGATTCTTTTCTTTTTGTAATTTCTGTTTCCGATGTAGTAGTGTGGCAATACTTCGCTCTCTTCGTACGGCGATAATTGTAGGGTTATTGGATGAATATAGTCAAGGATCTTTCCAGGTGTACTTGTATTGGCTGTATTCTTGACCTGGACTTTGAAGTCGGTTCTGCGATGGACCCGGGACTGGTATTATAGAAGATAAATATTATATAATTTATGAATCTACCTTTTCTTCGTTAAATTTTTGTTTTGCTAAGTTGTATGCAGTTATTCGCACTTCATCACTGGAAGGAGCGAATCCACTTCTTTGCAATTTTTATATACTTTACCAACTTTCGCTCAGCAACTTCGCCCAAAGATGAGTCTGGCCCAAACCGGCTATTTTTGGACCGCATTATTATTTTTAAAGCGACGTTTTAAACCGTCTAGCCGCCTCATTAACGCCCATTGCACGACTTTGTATTGCAGCTATCGCGTTTTCCAAATCTTCTCCAGTCCACAAACCTCGATTTTGTGACTTGGACTTCCTTATAAACAGTTGGCATCTCTAAAATAATACAATTAAATGCTTTTATAGGTCCAACTCTCCTCTGTCAGTCTGGCCCATCTCTACCTCAAGGGAGAGATGGGCCAATCTGTTGTTAACTGTAAACGCTTTCGTGCGTTCAGTTAGGTTATGTATATTCCTTAACATTCGTAGTATGGTTAAGTATAAAAGTTTAACAAAAACTCACCGTTGGCCAAGTAATCTACACAAAGGTAAGTACTTGCACAAACTTTTTACACTCGAAAACAGCAAATTTGTTATTTATTAAAAACCGGCCACTAATCTTTAGTTGCAACACTGACATCATATAACACTGTGCCTGTTCTTGCAATTTCATGCACTACTGCTGCGATCTATGTGTTAAATTCGAAAATATCAGTACTGGTCCGTCTCTTCTGCTGGTCCATCTATCCCCCACGTACCCTGCCAATTTTATTCTCGTTTATAATTATTTAGAACGGACTTTAGTTTTTGTATTGCATTGTCGCACTCTGCGTCCACCTCAAGAATCGGGTTTTTGACGTTACGCCAAGATACTGTGGATATTCCTAGTATAAAACCCACAAATCTATTAAAATGTAACAATAAATAGGTGGTACAACCCACTGATCATTTATACTGAGCTTCTAAGTCTTTGTTGAGGTTCCAGACTACGCTTTCTATGCCCCTACACTGTGGTCTGGAAAAGATGTTCAAATTACACTCTTTTATGTTTCAATTATTAGTGCCGAGGCTATAGTCATCTAGTAAAGCATTGACCTTTTCCCTAACACTTACTAATAAATACAACATAAATAGTATTAGATTCTATATCAGTGTTGAATTTATTAACAAATTATTCTAATTTTTAGTGTCGTCTTTGTTTGGGTTAAATCTATCAGGTTAACATGTAATGAACACGTTGATTGGCTGGCTAAAAGGAGCATGGAAGATGGTTTGCCAAACTGACTTCTAGGTTTATTTCGCTCTGATACCACCGCCATAGCTAGTTAGAGCCAGAACATATAATACTATGGAAAAACTATTTGGAAAAATTTTTGCCATACAAACCTGCACTATATACACTAATTTCATCTGTCTTTCCAGTTAACCGTATGAGCGGTTACCAAGAAAAGTCTGCTACATACATAGTCAGGTTACAATTTGGGTCACACTTGTTATCTCGCTCATCTACACAAAATTAAAATGTTAACATCAGATACTTGTCCCACATGCAAAGTCAAAGGTGATCTTGATCATATGTTTTTGAATGTAAAAAAAATGCAACTTCTAGTACAGAGCTTTACAGATTACTGTCTAACATGGACCACTACCGTTAAACCTATTACATGGCTTAGCTTTGGTCAAAAAAAAAATCTATGATCATCAAATTATTTTAGCACTTAATGAGATTCTACTTTAACTCAATTATTAATCCTTACTTTGGACGATCTAAATGAATCTATTTGACTGGCTGCATGGCTAAGGGCCTAATGCCATTAAAAAAGAAAGAAATGTTTAAATCGTACATACTTTTCACCTTACCACTTTTTATTCACATGATCACCAAAAAGGAAGAGTCCATACTGTTCAAAAAGTAAAAGCAAAATAAAAATTTAAAAATAATGTATTTCTAGTTTCATGTTTAGGCTGGTATACGAATGTCATAAAATAATGTCCCTGATTCATTTTATTTGAGGTTACAAATTTTAATTATTTTATAGTATTGAAAAACAATTCGGTATTTTCCAACTTTTTATAAAATATGTAAATTCAAGACCATATACATAAAAGACGTTCGCCGGGTTGTAGAAAATTTTTAAATCGCTGTGTAGTTTTTACAATGTGTTACTTAAACATTAGCGCCGAAACAGTTCAATAGAAGGCGTCTGGTAATTTATGTAATTCCTTGTATAAACAATATAAAATAGTAAATTAGTGGTGTTTTTACGTTAGTATTCAGTGTTGTTAATACTGTGAAATGCTTTATGTAGTGTTTGGGTGTAAAAATACAAAAAAAAAATACTGTAAGTTAATAAAAATAATAAATAATACGAGTACCTTTACTCCTAATATTGTTGTTTTGAATGTACGAATATATCCTTCATTGACAATTTAACTCAATGGCATCCTGGTAAAATTTTATGAAGCACTAATTAATTTTGAATTAAAAATTGCCTACCTTATGTGAATTATGTTTGACAATGGATGACTTACGAGCGAGCTCTAATCTCCGCTGCATTGAATCGTTCGTCATTCTTAGAAAATTATATCTTAATCAACATAATGTAAAGAGGGCAGATTGTTCGAACAAGCGTTTTACACTATTCCAATGCCAACACATAAACACCCGCTTTTAATTCCAATAAACACAAAGATGACCAGGTGAATCAAGCGTAAAACGTAAATAAACCACCATTTTTATTTAGAGTGTTGACGTCACGACCATTGGCAACGCGTTTAAAGAATGATTTTTAAAAGACGGTGTTTTGAATATATTTAAAATGAAAAAATTTAATTCTGAACACATTATATATTTTTTGTGATACTGGGGTTTCCTTTTAGGTTTATGACTAAACAATTGTCGTGCGGTTGAATTTTGGTGATACCTATATAATTTTATAAGTTGGTAGTATGGCTAACACTCAGTGACGGCAGATAAAATTTAAATTTTTGTAGCTGTACAATTTATGATAAAAGTGATTAAAAAAATTTGCACTTCGTCTTCAGAATCTACAAAAAACACAATATAATTTATTAAAGTGAGATTGAAAGAAAATGAACTCTAGCACGGTTAAATCTAGTGATAATGGATGCCAATTGTTTTCACTTATTAAATCTGTCAAAGAACTGTTTTAAATGGTTTAATCTTATCTCTGCCGTATGGGTCGTGGTCATATTGTGATTTAGATATTGCCAATTAGTCAGTAGGTCTACCGTGATGTTGTATTTGACACTCGGTTCTCGTTAATATACCAACGTCTGTTAAATAAATTAAATAGTGCCTTTTAATCGAAAAAGTCCGACAAGCGGTCTACTGGGATTTTATGCAAGTTCCAGAACTTTTCACCGGGATGGTCTTTATACTGCAAATTTGGGGACTTCTTGCGTGGAAACTAAATCTCCAACTTGTGAACAAAAACCACTAGAAACTACTTAAAGGTTTCTTACTACTTTTAGTGTTCCCGCATTTCAAGGTCGGTTAGTGAACTCTTGACCCACATTTATCTGAAGGGCTACATTGGGCGTTTGATGTAGTTTTATCTTCAAGGTTATCTACGCTTTTCTCTTTGCCTTCTTCTACAACTCTAACACAGCTGGATGGTGTACGACTACGTTTGAAGTACTTATTGAAGCTGTCTGTAATGGATTGAGAGAATAAAAACGGAACACTTTCCCTAAGAAAATACCTGCTTATTGGTTAACGTTGTAAGCCTGCGATCCTCGACACTCCATTCAACGTCTTATTTTTGTGCTAGGGAAACGTTTTTGCGGATGAGAAATTCGTACTTTAAAAATCATTCTTAACCTCGCAATCAAGGAAAATAACTATCTATCGTTTGCGTACAAATTAGATGCGGCAAAAGAATTCTTTAAATTATTGGTCGTGACGTATTACTGAATCCAGGATTGAAACAATTCTGTGATAATTTGTTATATGATGTTTGTGAATATAATGAAAATTTTAGTGTCGTTAAACAAAGGAAGGATCGTCGTCGAATTACATTGTATTAGTTGGTTTACATGTTCGTTTTACTGGTCTTGAGTCCTTTAAGATTAATCGTCAGGTCAGTAGCGGTAACGATCTATACAGCTTTCGATTACATCTCTGCAAATCATCCCAACGACCTACTCTGCGACATATGAGCTAACGGTAGGTTCCTTTCCAAATTGTCTTATAAATACTTCAATTTTTCTGATTTTTATCGACAAACTTGTAACAACCATTGTTGGCAATAATTCTGTGCTAACTTACAACTGCTGATGTTAAAAGCAGTTCTGTAATACTAAATAAAGCTGGTAGAAGGAACCAGTACACAATTTCTTATCCAGGTAATCAAACTGATAGCTTTTGTAAGAACAAAATTGGGACTTACTGCTTTGTATAAGGCAGGGAAAAAAGCTAATTACTAGTTAATATATTTAAGATTAATTGCCAGGGTCCAGGTAGATGACGTCCTATAATTTTTCTACTACATATCTGCGAAGTCATTCCCACGACATACCTGCGACATATGAGCCTAACAGTAGGTTTTCCGAATTGTCTTATAAATACTTCAATTTTTCTGCTTTTTTCGACAAACCTGTAAAAATATATTGTTGGAAATACTGTAACTTCTTTCGATGTTTAAAAAGCAATATTTCTTCTGTAATACTAAATAGCGCTGGTATAAGGAAATTAGTACACGATTTTTATTAGGTAATCAAACTTATAGCTTTAGTAAGAACAACCTGTGACTTCTGACTTTTGTGTAAAACAAGGAAAAAAACGAATTATTAGATAAGATAGCTTCAAACTTACTGACACTAAAGCAGTACCACGATGCAGGACCCAAAATCTTTAGCCTTGGAGTTAGAAAAAGTTAAATGTTCAGATTGGTTCTAAACATTGTTTTTTTGGATAAAGAATTCTCATCCAGTATTTGGGGTTAAACAAGAAAACGTAGCGGCGAAGTTCAGCAACAATTGAGTGTTGAAGTGTTCCTAACTTTAACTATTTTCTACAGTTGTACTTCTAATACAAATAAATCTATTAAATCTTAGGAATTTTGCAGTAATTGGTTACATTTATGTGTTTGTTACCAAAGTAAACAAAACTATTTTTATTTAGTTTTTAGCGTAAGTACGACAGTTGACCAACATCATTACACAACATTTCACTAGTTTATTCACGCACGTGAACTACTTATTGTAATTCACGGTCATTTCGGTGTTAGAATAGGCTGAGCAAAAAAATTAAATTTATGGGGGAATTTAGGGGAAAATTTTTCTCGATAAAAATTCCAATATTAAGTTTATATTGATTTTAAGGGTTTGTTTTATAATTTGTACATTACGAAAATAATAATATACTTAATGCATAAGGGAATTGGGGAGATATATTGGTACAGAACAGTAGTCACAAGCTTATAATAATAAAAGTACATTTTACAACTGTTGAAGTGCATAACAATAAATTACATTTCTTTTAAAATGAACATCACTTACCTTTTAAGTAACACAATAACAATTTAGTAGTAGAAAAAAGCGTATTTATTTATTATTTTTAATTATTATCTAGGTTCTATCCTACGACTACTTAAAAATTCCACTTTACAAATACATTACTAAAAGGGTCTTTTGGTGAAGGTTTGTTCGATTACAATGACTCGTCAGTTGGAAAGTTCTCACTTATTAAAGTTTAACAGTTCATCAAATGGACAATCTTTTGCACATCCTCTAATATGTAATTGTTTTATTTCGTCTAACTCATGATCATCGTAAAAATCTGTAACTGATTTTTGAAACTCAATAAACTGAATATGTTAATTACCTTAACAAAGTATTCATTTCTTTTTATTCTTATGTAGTTCTAATAATACACAAGCTCCGTATGATGGAAGTTTATAAACACATTCTGTGTTAAATGCATATAAAGTAGACAATACGTTAAGATCGTGTCCTGAGTACAAAATAACTTGCGATTGCTTGGAGTTAAAGTTCCATTTACCTTTGCATCATAATGTTCAAAGATTTTTTCATAAATTTACCTAAAATTTATGCAAAATATGTGTAACTCAAATTAACTTAACACTCCATAAAGTTGTTTTAGCTCTTTGGTTGCACTAAACGAATGAAATATATCTATTGTGGCATTCTTCAGTATGTGCGGATGTAATGGAAAACTCCATAAAGGAATTTTCATACCTATTTCATGCTGCAAGTTTGTCAAATAATTGCAGAAAACTACCACTATTACTTACTTGTATTTTTAGATGATAATAAACTGTAGCTAAGTTAAGAGGCGATTTTGATTTTAAACCTGTGTGGTACGACAAGTACGAAAGCCATTTCACATATTTCTTTAACTTTTCTTGCATTGTCTCAGATTGTAAGTACTCTTTATAAATTTGTTGGTATTTACGGCAGAACATGAACGGTGCCAGATGAGTAATCTATCTGTGTTCTTTATAAACACATAACTATTATATAATATTACATTCTTACTTGTTCGTTATAGGTGAATGGTATTGGCGACCAATTTAAGTGATTATCCCATTCTAAGCTAGTTGAAGCTGGAGGAAATAAGCCAGCTAATAGCATTAAAGAGATGTTTTAGCTCTGCATACAGCAGTACTTGTAGCATAGAGTACATCAGGAGTATAGTTGAGTCTAAAAAGTTTTCATATCGTATTTTTAACTTTTTCCCTAAATTATATAGCCTTTCTTTTCCAGCCTATAAATATTGTTTAATATAAGAACATTATAATATATCATAACACCTACATTTGTTAATTGACCATGGCCGTATGGATAATAGGTATAATTAAAGTAAGGATCTTTAGGATACAAAGTCATTTTATCGTTCGTACGATCTCCATGACGAAATACCTAAAATCAAAGGAATTGTCTAAAAGTAGAAACTTAATTATTATTAAGCAACTTGCCGCCATAACTAACTGAAGTGTGTTGTCCTCAGATTGACATTGAGTTGTAATTGCATTCATTGCAATGAAAAGAAAGTATTCGTACCTCAACCATAATTTACATGTACTTTCTTTCACCTAAAAATAAAATCAAATAATATTAAAAATCATTTTTTAAATTTACGATAAATTTTTAATAAACAAAAAAATTCGTTTGCCATTATTGATAACGAACGAAGCAATGGATCGTAATTAGCTTCGAAGATAAGTTACAAGAATATTTTAAATAAAATTATCGAAAAACTGTAAATGAAATTATGTGAATTTTATGCAATTAATTGAAAAGAAACCCGTAGATTGTTGTGATTTATTATCTCTTGAGTTACTTTAGAAAGAAGTGTAGTTTTGAAATCACGACTTACTTCCAAAAATTTTAATTAAAATATTCCACTGTTTACAAAGTATTGAATGCAACTGAAAATATTTTCCAAATTTACACGAACTTTAGAAAGTTTCGTGTAACTTAAAAATAACAAAGGAACGCGTAATATTATATATTGCTATAATGATATGATAACAAGCGTTTTATGGTCGAAGATTGTGTCACAGATTAGCATAATTTATGGGAATATAAAAATCGTTAGTAGGATGAGCAAACATCAAAACTAATAATAAAATAAAAATCATGTTTTTATATGCAAGTATTTAAAATCTTTATTAAATTTTAAATTGAAATTGCTGCAAACATCAAATAATAAGCAACGATAATACAAGATGTAATTAATAACTTAAGTTTAACGGTGGGTGTATGCATCTAATTTTATGCGCCTGTATTAATTACCATTAAATTCAAATTCTTTGCACTACTACCAGCCATACAAAAAAATTAATCATTCATAGCAAATTTGCATTAATAGAAGAATAATGTGAATTGTAAAGTGATTTATTAACTTTAAAGTTGGTGAAATGAATAAAAATCAAAAATCCAGTATGTAAATTGGCATTTTACATAGTGATAGATAATGGGCCCACTAGTGTGATGTCATTCTATCAAGCAGAGTAATACTGCAACAAGTAGTTTTAAATAGTTATTTTTATATTAAGTGCGTGAAGCATATCTTTTACTGCTGAGATGGTTTTTTGTCGAGACCGCAGATCATCCAATGCCAAAAAATAATTTGTTTGTACGTTGCTTCACGATGAGAAGGCAGCAATTACAGTTTACTACCTACGAAGTCGAAAGCGGTTTATGAAAAAATATTCTTTATTTAAAGACTGGGGTCTGGAAAAGAAAGTCTAAGGAATTACAGAAGATGTGACAGATAGCATACCTAAAACAAAAATCGAGGCAAGTAAAGCCCCTACACTTTTTCATGTAAAGAGCACGTTAAATCTGAAAAAGTTAAAACTCGGAAAGTTTCAAAATTGATCACGTACTTAAAAAGTAAAAGTGTCGACTACCGTGGGAAAAAATCCATTATTTTGACGAAAGATGACATCAAAAAATTTGTGACCTAAGGTAAAAATTTGTTTTGTTTGTTGATGAAGGTAAAACTTTTTAATAAAACTACCGTCACACTTATTATGTTTATTTGTTTGCAGACGGTTTTGATTTTAGGAGTCTAGGCGCTGATCGCAGAATGGAACTGACAAACATGGAGTAGATAACGTGAGGATTTTGGCACAAATTAGCTGTCAAAGTTGTCGATACTAAACTCATAGTGATCACTTTTACGGTTTCAAAGTTGGAATACATTAAAGTATACAGAAAATATAGAAATTTAAGATCATCATATAGCAGTCGTCTCTTTCTAAAGTATTCAAAAGGCAGATGTGTAAATCAGAACGTAGGAATAAATAAAATTGAAGAAATATCTAGTCTCATTGCTAGATTTCTGAAGATAAACGACCCTAAAAGCTACACAGGCCACTGCTTCAGAAGGTCTTTTACTACTCTTCTGGCCAATGCTGGCGGAGATCTGTTGACTATTAAAAAACATCGGGTTTGGAAGTCTTCCTCTATAGCGAAAGGATACATTGAAGATTGCCTAAATAACAAGATTGACCAAATTGATCTAGGTAATTGTGCGGGTTATGAAAAAAAATATTCAAGAAAAAATGTAGATAATTATAATGTCTATAAACAAAATCTTAACATCTATTTTAATGATGATAGGTTTACAAAAATAGAACCCTAGAGTTTCGGAAAACACATCGTCTAATAAGAATTGGCAATCTGAACGACATACTTCAGTGTTGAATAAAATATGGTTACCGGGATTGATAGTGTGGAAATTATAATTTTACATAATAATACAATAAATACAATAAACTTGTATTTTGGCCCAAAATAGGCAATGAAGAAGATGATGTCAGAAATTCATTTATAAGATAAAACTAAATATTTTTAAGATCTTATATGAAGAGACACAATTATTTTGAAAAAAGAAGCAAACCACTAATTGAGTTTTAGTAACTATTAATTTATGTAATGCCAGCACAAGATATATGTATAGTTCAGTAAATGTTATTGTTGCGAGCTATGCAAAACTGAGAGAACACGATTATTGAGGGAGGTACCCTGTCAAATTTCGAACTAAAATGAAATTCCTCCATAGCATCGACAAGTTCACGACGCTGACCAGCGGTCAGCACGGAAGTGCGTAGCTAGCACTTAACTCGGTCAAAAATTTATACAGCGGTACGTAACAGCGGCAGTGCGGGCGCCGGCGCCTCATGAATGCAAAGGCAGCATCTGTACGCTTCGAGTATGCCCAAGCATTTTTACTCCAGCACATTCATTCATGTAAATATTCCATCTCGACTATCATATTATCATACGAGTTTTATCAGAAGCATTTTGGCAAACGCACGGGTTTCTCAACCTCCGTTAATCGCGCATGTATCCAACAGATACATGCTCTCATTATTTACAGTTATTTCGGAAATAGATAATAGTAGAATTACCAAATTCGGCGTATTCTTGCTTTAATGTCTTGATTAGTTTCTTAAATTGCCAAAACCTAACAACCCTTATTTTTGACGCTATTATCATAAAATTCAAATTGTTCCGGCGTTGTACCTGCTAGATACAGTGCGACCATTTATGTTACAGTCGGTACAATATAAAAGATTATAATACGTTCAACGAACACATGGGGTTAAGCCACTCCTTCATTAGTTTGTGAATATTTGAACTAATAAATAAAAGAGACTACTTTACACTATGTAAATTTATATAAGCGCGAAAATTCAAAAATAATTAATTTACACGTTATAAAGTATTGATAAATACTGTTTTATAAATTGAATAGAAACGAGAGCAAACTACCAGATAAGACAATAACCAAAACCAATGGAAAACCAAAATATGTATCAAGCAACACGGAAATCATGTCAGTTGGTTTAATACTGACTTTAAAATTTCAACCAATAAAATAATTTTACTTAAATTTAGCGCGACAATTTATTGGGAGTGGTTTAACTCCGTGTGTTCGCTGAACTGCATTATAATAAATTACTATATACAAAGACGATTTTTTTTATGTTATGACGATCATAAATATAATTTTGTCTGCTTTGTGGTACTGTAGACAACTACACATCTCTTTCAAAAAAAAAAATATTACGTATTTTCAAATATTGAAATAATGTCGGCAAATTCAAACCAAGACAACCATAAAAATTTTAAAAATAGTCTCATATTTTAGAGTCTCTAGACGATTGACGATTAAAATTTATAGTAGCATTGTGTGCAAGATTTATAAGTCTTTGTTAGGGAGTAATCAGCTTGCCTACAATGGATTTCGGATATGTACTTATACTACTGCACTATTTTATTTGACTCAGTCGTTTGAAAACTTTGTGCATATTGTTGAGAAAGTGTATTGTGAAGCTTGAGTATGAGTAGGAAAAATATTTTGATTTTTCAAAACCAGAAGATGTTGAAGAAGCACATAGTCTGATTTTTGAGGACAATGAACCTGTTGGTAATATAAAATGAAGAAGAAATGAAGAACCGGAAGTAGAGGAGAGTTACTTTTCTGGTAAGTGTATCAAAATCATTTATATCGATTGCTCAAATAAAAACTATTTAAGGCAAAGTGGCACACAATGGAAAAAGGAACCGCCTAAAATTTCAAAAACACGCCCGCATAATATTCTTATAAAATTACCTAGTATAGTAGGGGAGGATGCGAGAAATGCCAAACCGAACTCGAATGTTGGAATTTGTTTTTTACGAATTTTATTTGAAATTTACTAGTGCAATATACTAACCAACACATTACTAATATCCAAGAGAAATTTCAAGATAAAGAGATTGCCGGCCTACAAACGAAAGCAGAAATTTTCATAAGCAGGTGTATTTCGAGGAGGTCACCAACGACTTACTGATTTCTGGGCAACGACGATTTAGGAATAAATATTTTCCGAATGACTATGTCGGAAAAATCGCTTCAGATTTTTGGTAAAGGTGCTTGAGATTCGACAACAAAGAAACGAGAGAAGCACGACGTAAAAGTTGATAAATTGGCTGCCGAAAGGAACTCTTCACCGTTTTAGTCGAAAATTGCCAAAAGTACTATCATCTCGGCCGAAAACGTAACGATCGATGAAATGTTGCCAGGCTTTCGAGGCAGATGTTCGTTTAGGCAATATATTCCATCAAAGCCAAAACAAGTATGGAATAAAAATATTTTGCTTGAGCGATGTCAAACTCTACTACACTTTAAACATGGAAATATACTGTGGGCAACAACCTGAAGGTCCTTTTCATCAATCCAATTCTTCAGATTCCATAGTAATGCGGCTCTTCTAAACCGATTTATGGATCTGGGCGAAATATTACAGCAGACAATTGGTTCACAAGTTTGAAACTTGTAAGAGAACTCGAAAAAAATAGAGCTTCCACCATCGTTAGTGTCGCCAAAAAATCGTCTCTGCTTTAGCAGTATTTTCGGATATACGAAAGATGAGACTCTCGTGTCATACGTTCCAAAAAAGGAAAGTCTGTTGTGTTGCTTTCGAGTATGCACGTTTCTTCAAGAGAAGTTTCGAACGACCGCACAGAAACCGGAAATCATTTTATTTTATAATGACACAAAATCAGGTGTAGATGTCGTTGATAAACTTTGCGCCACTTATAATGTTAGCCGATCAACAAGAAGGTGGCCAATGGTAATTTTCATCACCTTATGAACGTCGCAGCAGTAAATTCTAGAGTAATTTTTGTCGCAAACAAAATGAATTTGTCTCTAGAAGGGAATACCTAAAAAATTGTCTCTATCTTTGGTAGAAGAGCAACTACGAATTAGAGCCCAAATTATAAGTCTTCCTGTGGAAATAAAAAGACTGTTAGAGAAATATGTTTCTCAAGAACAACTCGAACCAGGAACATCAAGGGCCCCAAAAAGACGACGCTGCCAGCCATGTTATCAACAAAACAAAAAACATCATTTAGCGCTTACAGTTGTGAAAAAATGTGGAATCACTTTTATGTTTAAAACAACATTCAAAAATAATTTCCAGAAAATTGTCTTCATGCGAATGGGAAGAGCATTAATTATTATAATATTTTTGTCTATTTATTATATGTTGATGTAAATGATAATAAACTATACGTTCTGATTATGGTTCGGTTTTGGTCAAAGGTGAATTTTTGTTTTTATCCTTCCCTAAAGGCATTTTAATTACAGTTAGAGAAGTGATTGTGACTACAATGATGTACGAAATGGTTTATATGTAATATTATTAATGCTTGAATTCAATAACACATCTTTGGCGTACATGTATCTCAGAGATAGAAAGCCTTAGTAACCGCGTTAAGAAAATCACCGCGGTTAACGGAGGGTTAAAGGAGTTAGTGCGACAAAAATGCTTTAAAACGAATATTCTTTATATTGTGCCTCTTTTTGTAAAATAAATAAAATACCTGTATTTTTGAATAAAAATTCATGTCGATTTTTTTTTTTAAGTTTGAGATTGGTAATACAAACTGACATGTTTTGAATTTTGAATGTACATATTTATGCCAGTATTTAAAATTGCATTCAAAATATGCAATAACAAAAAGCATTGCTTAAAATTCAAGGGACAAGTTCTTCCCTTTTAAGGGTTTCTTACCTTAAAAGGCCCTTTTCCTGGAAATTTTATGATGTAATTTGTTCTAATTTTTAATTTATGCTCGAACATAGAGTAAAATCAACAAATTAATTGGACTGTAAATTAAATTTTCTTTTCTGGTTCCTCGTTAGTACCTACCTACGATAGACAAAAGGACAGGCATGCATAAAAACAATTTCACTCAACTTCCCAAGTGGTATTTTTTTGTTTTACGGATATATCTCAAAACACTCAAAATATCGAAAATATTGTTTTTTGTTAAAAGTTATACGGTATCAAATTCTGCATCGAATCACCCCAGGCGCATATTTTTGCTCTACCCATTTCTAAACTAGTGGGCATCAAAAAAAAGATAACACCAAAAAATAGGTAAAGTAGTAGTTGTTAATGGCGAACCATTTGTGTACGTGATTGTTAACACGAGTCGACACTAGGTGTCGCAAAACTTATAGTTTGTAAAGTGATAACATTAATAGTTAGTGTTCATAAAAACTGTTAATCGATTGAAAACGGTTATATTTACTAGTTAAGAAGTAATTGGGCTCATTTAAAAGAAAATTAGGCTCCCTACCAATTCAATGTAGAAAACATGTTGATCTACAAAAGAAAACGGATACAGTAAAAAGATATTACTGTTACGAGGCTGATTTTAGCATCATAATTCCATTACATACTTTTTATATTTTTTATAATACTTACATAAACACAGAAAATTAGTCCAGAGGTAGCTCACTTGATAACTTTAATAACATTAGAGCTTGGAGAAAACGGTTCCAATTAGAAAAACGGTTAAAGCTATTGAGTTGGTTTCACTATATACTAAATTTAATGCTTAACTAATTATCAAGAGTTTGATGTTTTGGTATCCTTCAGTTGTTTTTGCACACACACGGTTTTGTGAACCCTATTCAACGTTGTGATATATTTTTTCAGATTACATAACCTTTTCTAAAAAATACAAAAACTCATATCATACACATTTTGTTTTTCTCTGTTTGTTTGTTTGTTCTTGCCTTCTCCTCCACAACTCACTCAACTGGATTTTGATGGTTGATGGCTCATTTTTATCAGGAGGTCAAGGCGGTGAACTTAGGCCATTTACATGTTGACCTGACCTTGATCTCTGAGCTGGTGAGGTTAAATCTTTTAAAATTGAAGGGTAGGTATAGTAATATTCTAACGCTCTTATATCTTTAAAATGAGCTTAAAACCAGCTCGCAACCTATTTTTCGTTGTTATTTTTTGTTTAACTTTGACGCGCACTAGTTTAGAAACGGGTACAGCAAAAAATATGCATCTAGTCTCATTCAATGCAGAATTTCATGCCGTACAACGTTTAACAGAACAATGTTTTTGATATTGTAAGTTCTTTACGAGATATAACCAGCGGCGCCGACTTATAAAAAAATGTTGTGGGAGCCCATACCGAGGAAATTTTAGGAATTTTAGAAGAAAAGAAAAATAATTTTAAAGTTTTAAAGTTTGGACATCAACAATCAACATTAGAACACCGAAAACTCGACAGTCCGGGAAACTCGACTAAGCTTGACACATAACATAAACACACACGTGGTAACCAGCTAATCTGATTAACAGTACTAATTATGCTTATAGACTATTTCAGAGCAGTGAATATATGCTTTGACCCTAAAAAGACTGAAATTATATTTAATAAATCCTAAACAATATTGTTTTCGCACAGTAATAGCACTTTGGTTAATAAGTGAATTAGCCAATTTAAGCTTACTTTGAATCAGGTTCAAGGTCATATTTGTTTATGTTTTAATAACTCATTCTGAATTGATTTTTAAAAAGTTCGTAAATTATTGTTCAAATTTCTCACTCGCATTTATGATGATGCATTTCTCTCACTTATAATATAATCAGCTTCCAGTGGGGTGTCTAGAAGTTATTATGATTTGTTGTGACAATGGCAAGTGCGAATACGTGAATTGCAAAACAATACGAAAAAGAACAGAGACAAACGTTTTTTTTAATTTCCAATAAAGATGTACACCGCGCCAGCGAGTGGCAAAAAAATTGTGGGAACATTGTTATTGCTTTTGTAGATATTGACGCTTTAGGAAATAAGTTAATTTGTGAAGAACATTTATTAAGGTCAGACATAATTATAAACAATAAAAGAAAAAAATTACATAAAAATGCAGTGCCGGCAAAATTCGAGAAAGAAGGTACTGATAAAGCAAATTAATATTATTTTTATTTACCTACTGAAATAGTTTGGTGTATATTAACTTATCTTTCTATAAGTTTTTTTGAAATTTCAAATTGATAAGATAAAGAATTATGCACTCGTTTGAAGTGATTCACATAAATTCGTCGCGTGTTTTATTAACTTTATTCCGTTTGAAAATTGATCGCATATAATTTATGATTTTGAATTTATCCAACTGTAAGTTTTCCCTCACAAAAAAAAATACAAAACAAGGGGGATAGCCCATTAACAACTAATTTGTTGTTTGATTACAATGTACTAAAAGTTGTGTGTAATTAATGAGAATTAAAATTTTAAAAAGAAAATTTAAAATCGAGGACAATTTACTCAGCATATCTTTTATCAGTGAATTTATGTTATTTTTTTTTTTCTAGAATCAACTTGCGAAGCGAATTAGAACCGAGGACGTCGTTCTCGATTCAAAAGAAAAACTCAGAAGATTCATCTTTTCCAACTGGGTCCGAAGGGAATAAATTGTTTATGTAAATAATAACCACAATTACATGGAAAATACATAAAAATGATGTTTTTATCATAAGTTGTATTTAATTTAATTTAATTTTCTGAGTGTATTTAACCGATTGACCTCAACTTGGTCGCGTTTTACTTAAAATTCCTATTTTCGAAAAAAATATATACAAAAGTTTAGATCGTTCAGGAGAAGATTGTAACTAGTTTCCGGGTAAATTCATAAAATTTAACTTAATTTCAATGTGATGCAGATTTAACAAATTTTGAAATAAATTTGTTTTATAAATTTTTAAGTTTAGTTTGATGCAAACTTTTAAGAATAATATAAAATTTTTATTGTTTTATAATTACACTTTGAGATATGATTCCTCAAAATTAGTTGATT
>JALBCR010004029.1:0-67005 GCA_030710515.1 Abscondita cerata | reverse complement strand
GTACACTCATGAAATTTAAAACTTGGACACCACAATTTCTGTAAACAAAAGTTTGCACATTGTGAAGCGGGCTTAAGGGTATCATTTACAATTCTAACAGCAGGTAGTCTCAGCAGGGGTTATCTTATAGAAGGACTGTAGAATGAATCATTACACTAAGCACGTTTTAGAAAATAGGTAATTTACGTTGCTTACTTAATTTTTTCTTTAAAGAATATATTTGAAGGTATCGCTAATTAAACACCATAGCTCGATTAATTATCGAATCAAAATTTTGTTTAGGAAATGTTTACAAAATAAAATTAGAAATAATTTTGATTTAAAAACGTCTACAAGCAATAACTTTTAAATTAAATCAAAAACTAAACATGGTTATTTGGGTTGACTGATTATTACTTATTTTTAAATAAATCTAACCTACTAATTATTGTAAGTTATTAAAAAAAATCATTAAACTCTCTATTCATAATATTTAGTCCTTACAAAATGTATATTTTATGACGTTTCATTTTTTCTGTAGTTAATATAAAAGTGAAAATAAAAACTAAGGCAATTCTTATTGTCAACGTATATATTTAGTTTTTGACAAGAATTTATTACATAATTATAATTAAGATACCAAGTTATAGTTTAAAATTAAATGAAAACTTTTTTTTAAATAAAGGTATTACTATATAAATAAATATAAGAAATCAATAATGGGTGTGACCTCCATTATTGATACATTCTTGGAGGCGTCTGCTCATTGACGCTATCAAGGTATCAATATAATTAATATTAATCGTTTCCCATGCGGTATCAATGGCTGCAATTAGTGCATTACGGTTTACTGGTATAAAATTTGGCCCTTGTTGTCTTCGGATAACAGCAAGTATTCGAGCCCAAACATTTTCGATAATGTTAAAATCTGGGCTTTTTGCTGGCCAGGGTAACAGCTCAAGTTATTTTCTCGTATCCAATTGCGCACAACCCGCGAAGTATGAATAGGGGCGTTGTCCTTTAACAACAAAAATACATTATGAAAATGTTAATTCAACAGATCCCGAACTATTTTTGGGAGAAAGTATAGTGAAATAAGAATACTTACTTGTTGGAAAATATAATCTTCGTCTGGATAAAACACTTCGACTGAAGGTTTCATAATAGTTTCCAAAATATCTAAATACGCAGCAGAATCAAGACGTCCATCGATAGCCCAACAAACTCCTGGACCCCGCGCTAACCCAACCCCACACATTCACAGAAAAATAACCACTTCGTTTTTAGGACATATGTGATTATTTTCGTAACGAGTTCCTTCCATTCTAAAAACTTTTAGTGGTCCATCGTTGCGGCTATTGAACGTTTTTCGTCGCTAAAAATCACTCGATTCCAAAATTCCAAAGGTTCGTTCACATATCGCCTTGCAAATTCCAGACGACGTCTCATATTTTCGTCACTGAGAACTTCTTTCGCAGCAGCATTATACTTCTTTATTCCCATCTCCTTTAATCTTTTTGTGCAGTTATACGGCATCCGGGAAAATGTGTATCTGCTATAGCCCTGGAGTATGTAGCAAATGGTTGTTCTGTTACGTAATGAAACAACTCGAGATCTTGAGCACGTGTAGATACTTTAGGTCTACCACTTCCGATGGCTCTTTCCAAAGTGTGTTCAAGATTCCATTTTACTCGGTAATGCCCTACGGTGCTTTTTGGTATATCTAACATACGTGAAATTTCACGCACGCTACGGCCCGCCGCTAATTCCGAAACAATCCGCGCTTTCAAATCAGCACCGAGATGAGGTGGCATTTCACAACACTTGAAATTTTAAACTAAAATGGAATTTACATTTCTTACTTTATTTATTGGTTCACACTACCCTTCTCAAACAGTAGGTAATTGTTTATTTATTACATACTTCTAATGACCAATGTAACAACCCTTAGAGCAATATGACTCAAAGGAAGTAAATTAAACAAGCAAGGATATTCTATTGTTATTGAAACTTATTCATAAAGTAAAAGCCATTTCCTTATAATGCTAATGGACAGGATTTTCTTTTAAGTATTAAGATTACAATAGAGGACTTATAAACTTTCGAAAATATCTAATTATAAATATTTACACTGCAATTGCGCTTTTCCTTAATAATTTCTTAGCAATAACATACACGTTCTTGGTTTTAAGTTGTCATAAATTTGATATGATATAAATTTGTGTTTCCTAATATTACATCACAAACTAATCTTTATTCGCCAAAAAATTGTTGCTTAAGTTGTAAAGCTTCGTACACACCTGAACAACAAACCGAGCAACAAACATAACAACGAACCGAAAGTCAAACAGAACGACAAACGATCTTTTATGATTTCCACAATCCGAACAACAAACGGAACGTTTGTGCTGTTCTAATTATTTTCAGTAGTTTTCAGTTCATATATATTTATTATTGAGAAGAGAAAATTGCGGAAAACAAGAAGATAGTGCCAACCAAATTTTACGCACAAAGAAGAGTAAAAATTATAATTTACTTCGCTTTTTTTATTTTGGAAATTTCCCGCCCAAATGATGCTAATAGGGACATCATTTTTTCTTGCTTCTTAAACACTGATAATATTTACCTAAAAAACACAACAAACCAACAAAAAGAAAAAAATTAATTTAAGCAACCGTATAAGTTACGCCGTTTTTTTAAAACGTCCAAACCTGCAAACGCATTCATTCTTTGATGTCGGAGAAGATAACCCCTGCTGAGACTACCTGCTGTTAGAATTGTAAATGATGCCCTTAAGCCCGCTTCACAATGTACAAACTTTTGTTTACAGAAATTGTGGTTGTCCCAAGTTTTAAATTTCATGAGTGTACTTTTGATAACTCGGCGTGTACTTGTCTTATAAAATGCGTCTTCTGAAACTAGTTCTTTAATATACTATTCTTTGTTTTTGTAACTACTATCACATGATAGTAGGTAATCGCTAATAGCATAATTCTTATATCCACCCCCAAAAATTCCTTGGCCAATTAAGTTTACGGATTACAATCTATAAATCGAACGCCCTTCATTGCGCTCCTGTATTGCTGATGAATTAATATCTCTCGCGGACTGAATTGCGGTAGCGCCTCTTTTAACATCTCTTCAATATTAAATCCACGACTCTTCGTTTGAGCTAGTTATGACTTACCGACTTAAGATAAAGCCAAGTAAAACTCATAACTAAATATTACTTGCTGTGTGACAATGTTAAACAGCCTTGTCTAGTCACTTACAAAAATTTTTATTATAATTTGGTTAAGGTTGTTGTTACTGTAACTACTTTTTCTAATTACCTGATACAATTAAATAATGAAGACTAGGATTTTAAAAAAACTGACGATTCCGGAGTATTTGAAAAACTTGTTATCTACTTTAATAGAACTTCTGGCATATTTAACAAAAATTTAGAATCTGTGACTGTAGAATTTTGTTCAGGTAACGTTACGTTGAAAACATCAAACTTTTTAGTAGTTTTATAAACTTAGACTCTGAGATTGAACAAAGCAGAAGAACAAAATGTTGGGGAAGAAGGTGATAACCAATTCGTAATTCAAATCGGCTTTGTAATGCACACCATTTTATAAAGAGACATTGCAACTAAATTGATTTAGAAAAGACAATAAAATTTAATCTATGTAGCAGCTTACAACGACAATCGCGGAATAAATTTAATTCTTGTTGCTACATTATGCTAAATGTAATTGAGAGTAACGAGCTGAATAATAATAATTGGGTTATTTACTTTCTGAATGTTGTATTTGTTCGAGCAAGAATACGAAAATTTAGGAATTAATGTCGTAATCTCTGACGGAAGATTGAGAAACGTAACTCAACATTTGTGTTAGGAAGTAGGTAGAAATGGGAACAATCCATCGTGGGAATCTAAAGTATTAGACACATGTATACATGCCAATGCATTCCATTTTGAGTTAAGATCTGAAACTTGCACTTTCTATCAAATGTAATCTATAATCTCGAAAGCTTCTTACACTTGACATTTCTCAGTCTTATGGAGGAATCTTAAATTTTTAATATTTCGACAGCGAAAGCGCGGGCTTTAGAAGCAAAAATATTGAATTAACAAAGTAACACAATTATTTATAGAACATTGAATGCAAAGTGTAGTTAGAATGTCGATGCATAATTTATCATTGTGGTTTAAGAACAGCTCCGACAACTTCACAATTACAAGACTGTCACTTGAAACTTTTCCTAGAAAACTTAATTTTCAGACTTTAAATTGTTTTCGCGTACGTTTTCGAAACGGGGCAATCGATTGTACGGCGATTACCTAAATATTTTGTAAACTTTAATCAATTTAGACTCCGTTAATTGCGCAAAACGTTATCGGGGTTGATTTATTTTCGGATAAAAATGAAAATTTTTCGTCGGCCAAAAAGCGTACGCAAGGCGCAATACGAATTTGTCGAAATAGCAATAATTTAAATGAAACAATGGTTGGAACGGCAACAATAACACTAGATATTATAATGAAAGTCTATAAGGAAGGATAAAGGGAGGACTTCTGAGTTGAAGGCGAAAGGTTCTGCGTCTAATTACCTCTCGAGAGATTCATTAATCACAAACTCGCGTAATTACATTCGCTAAGTTTATACATATTATAGCAAGCTTCGCCCTGGGCACCGGCGCCAAACAGACTAATAGTAAATCTGATAACAAACAAAAATTTAACTGGGGTTATCATTTTGTTTAACGAACAAAAGGTTAAGATTGCTGCAAGCCCTTATTTGTTTCCAACTGCAACAGTTTTAATATGATTTATTCCTGCCATTATTCATAGTATTTGATGTATCTTAAACTTTTTTGTGCAGCTTCAGATGCGTTTTATGACAAGAGAAGATTGGTGGTTAATGAAAAACTCTGAGTAAATTTAACTTTTTGCTCGTTGCAAAGTTTTGATGGACTACTACTAATTGAATATCGTCTGTTTTACAGTGTTTTTCGCGCTCGAGATTAAGAAAACAAAATTAAATTTTTTAGCTTTTTTTAACGTCTTCCGACCTACTTTACCATTGCGCATTTCTGTAATATTTTTAAATGCAGCTACAATGGAAAAGCATTGAAGATTTAATAAATTATACAGTTTAGAACTCTATACGTATTGTATTGTCCATTAAGTATGTATAGTCGACAAGACGACCAATTGAAACGCCTCAGGCGCCCTGTTAGGTGTGAAATGCTAAAGTCTGTATACTATTGGCGCGGAGTAATAAATCATAATTGCTTGAAATAATTCTTTATTTTCTTGTGAAAGCGGTACTTCTACGGTTAAGTAAAAACCAATAAATTCTAAACAAAATACGATCATTGTGCCGCTCTTGCAGCATATCGACCCATCTAGGGTCTGAGAACAATAGTTTAATCTGTGTAAACACGTTGCCATCAGCCCAGGTACTGACAAAACGAGAATCATAGCCGTAGATGTGGGTATTATACCAAGATACAAAAATAATGGTATATAATACGTAAGAAGTAAAATTTGTAATGTGATCTACAATACAAATAAAATAAATAACATATAAATAATATATGACATAAATATAAAATAAAATAGTAATGCAGATATCGTCAGTACATTTATTACAATTACAATTAATTTGCAGGGGACCGATTTTTAGACATAAAAAAGTAAATTTGGCTCAATTATAAAATTATGTGGTTGTCATGGAAACTTATCAAAATGAATAGATAAAAGTAACAGGCATAAAAATGTTCATTTAAATAACAAGACATTAGTAGGTAAAATAGGTATATTTAAAAATAACTGACAATACTCACTCATGGTTACAATAAATGGTGTTTAGAGAGTAGAACACTGTTTCAGGCACATTACGCTTGGTCATTTAACTTTCTTCCTCGTCTGAAATTTCCATTTCGGAATCAGAATCGCTGTCTTGTGTGTTTACTGATATAATAATTGGCTCCAATGTTATCTCTACTAAATTATCCAGTTGCCAACATTTGTCTTCTTCCTTAACGACATGAGATACACAGTTCTTCCATCTTTCAGGTGTTACTTTGTTTAATGCATTTTCCAGAAGTTTTTCACGTCGTCGAGTTTAAAAGTGGTATTGTTACGAGCGACGTCACCTTTACTTGAGCCCAAACCAACTCTATAGGATTCAGCTCACAATGGTAAGGTGGTAAACGCAGTACTTCAATGCCCCGATTCTTTGCCATTTCGTCAATAACATGACGTATATACTTATTCTTATGAACTTTAACAATATCCAATAATTCTCTTTTCACCATGTCATCCTCAAAAGTTATATTCTTAACAGATAACCAATCTATAATTTCTGCTTTCCTCCAAGCGCTGGTAGGTAAATTTCGTATCTTCGTGAGTGGTAGCTGGCGTTGTCCATAACTATTATAGATCATGGGGTATCAAATCTAGCATCTGCTCAAAATATTCTTCAAACACATTAGCATTCATGTCTTCGTGGTAGTCGCCAGTTTTCTTTGATTCGAATTCTAACAAACCACCATCTACAAAGCCATCTTCATTGCCAATATGAGTAATAATTAAGTGTTCTTTCAGAGGGGTGAAATTGTGATGTTCTATAAATCCTTGTCGAGCACTCGTAACGGTATTATCATGCCATGTTTTTTACGGTATGTCCTGCATTGATCCAGGTTTCATCCAAATAGAATATACGCCTGCCTTCACGCCTATATTTTCTTATTTCCCGAAGATAATTTCTCCTCCATGTAATAATCTCTTGTTTTCAATTAAAACGGATCTTCTATTTATCTTCTCCCAAGTAAACTTCAACTTGCGAAGAAGTTTCCACAGTGTTCTACGACTCATTTGGGGTAGATTTCATCCTCATTTACTGCTAGTAAAATCTTATCGATTGTTAGGAATCTCTTTCCGTAAGTAGAACGAGTGAACCTTTCTACGGACAGAATTCCTCATTGCATCATCTAATTCCATCGGGCGCCGACCAGGAGATGGAAGTGGGTGAAGCACTTGTCCCAAATTTTTTCTTTCCCTCACTAGTTTATAAATGGTGGATTTTGATATTCCCGTCATTGCAGAACATAATCCTACAATATCATCGACACTTTTGCAGGGTGTTGACATCGAACAGCGTCATGCACATTTAAAATTATAATTTTTCATTAGCAGATAACGCACCACTTTTAACACGTTTTGCTGGTGAAAAGTTTTCCATTTCAAAATTATTTGCACTAACACACAAACAAACAAACAAGCCGATTCATTGCTAATAACAAACTAAACATATTTTTCATTTAGAAAGTATACGAAGCCCTTCGGTCAAACAACTAATTATCTGTAATCTTTCGCAGAAATTACAACCCGTCTGCCGTAATGACTGCGCTAACGACCCCACTTTACCTGATGATAGATAATCCAACACACATTTTGACGCTAAAGAATAATTGTTTTAAAATTACTTTATTTAGCTATATCGATTCTTAATTGTAATAATAAGAAACAAACCACATAATAGTAAATAATTTTTTTGAAATATTCCACAGTTTAATAAGATACAAATAGATTCATAACTTTTGTAAAACTCAGTATACGTACCTATATAAAATTAAAATTTAAAATAGACAAATTGAGAAACGACACATTTGTCATTTATCGATTTTAGAGTTTAATTTTATATTCAAATACTGTGTTTTACAAAAGTTTTGTATCTATTTATATCTTATTAAACGGTGGAATATTGCTGAATTAAATTATTTACTATGAAAAATAGATTCCACAAAGTAAGGATTGAAACAATAAAAGAAACCACATAATAATTCATATCAAGGTAGATTTTACTATTATAATATATTTACCTACTAAAAACATGATTTTCCAAACGTATCAGGTACCTACGCCACTGCAATACGGGAGATTCGATAATTCTGACAGGTTTATTACTCCGCGCCAATAGTATACTGAGTATAATAGTTGTAAGCCGTGTAGGATTAAAAACAACTTCTGAGCTAAACAATGCTAGGGATGACCGTGCCAAGGCCAAACTTATGGGTGCATATCGAATTCAAGTTTATAATTCACAATATTTTGTTTCCTGTAGAACATTGTTTTGTTTTGTAAACAATATTGACAATTAAAATTTTTGATATTATACATTCAGTGGGCCAAAAAAAATTATGATAAAAAATATTTTGTGTAATATTTTCGTAACATTAAATAAATCCTATTCCAAAAATGTAACTTGCTTAATAAATTTTTTTTTGTACAAAGATTTGGGGAAGTTAGTTATTTGTTTAACTAGGCAGAGAAATAACAGATTTCATTGCCGCGGCCATCATTTCATTGCCGTGTGAAATATATAATTTTTTTCTCCGATTGTTAGGGTGTCTTGGGTGACATTTTGGTATCTCCCGTTATTATTGCAGTTCGAGTTTTGGGATTTTCGAATTCCTGTGTCACTTTTTGTAAAACAAACGATGCGCAGACAGATTTATCATCATCTTTTCGTTTTGGAAATACAGAGTGAAGCTAAAAAGTGTGCATTTTCAGACACCCTGTAATTCAGGTATCTGATAAGTTATCGACTGTGTAAAACGGAATCTTACGTATTTTTTTATGCAGAATTCAGTGACGCGCTTATTTTTTCTGGTGTCCCCATTTTTGAGAGAAGTTACCAAAGTTCCAGGGATTTTTAAATGGAACACTTTGTATGTCAATTTGTATTTACATTCCACCATTAAGATTTCTTTCAGAAATGTATATAGTCGGCACTTTGTCTTCAATCGAAGGTTAGAATCTCCTTTTTTTTAAATAATCCTAGAAACTAAAAGCCAAACAGATTTGATTTTTTTATTAAACTTATAGTAAAAATCAATAACCAATAACGCGTATATATATTTATAGGTCACCCCATAATAATTTTAAAATGCCTTAAACAAAATTTCTCACAAAGTGCCAATTTTGCATTAGGAAAAAATGGCAACCATTTTGAACAACACCTATAAATATATATATACGCGTTATTGGTTATTGATTTTACTATAAGTTTAATAAAAATAAATCTGTTTGGCTTTTAGTTTCTACGCTCATTTAAAAAAAAAAGATATTCTAACCTTCAGATTGGGAACAAAGTGCCGACTATTATACATTTCTGAAAGCTCTTAATCAGTGGAATGTAAATATTAAATTGACATACAGGATGTCCCTTTTAAACAATCCTAACTTTGGTAACTTTCTCAAAAGGGAACACCTAGAAAAAAACTAAGCACATCACTGGATTCTACATAAAAAATGTGTAAGATTCCGTTTTTACCTTAGTCGATAACTTATCAAATATCTGAATTACATAGGGTGTCTGAAAATGCAGACTTTTCAAATCCTCACTCTGTATTTCAAAACGAAGAGGGCCATAATAAATCTGTCTGTGCTATCGTTTGTTTTACAAAAAGTGACACAGGTTCGCGAAAACCCCAAAATCTCGAACTGCAATAATAATTGAGATACCCTGCAAAAGTGTCGAAAACAGGACACCCTGTACAGTGTGATTGCTTTAATTTTCTTTATCAATTGATTGTCAATGAGATAGAGGTTAGTGGATTCCATGTGCCTGCTTAAATCACATTATCATTACCGTTGCTAAGTAAAGTCTGGGTTGTTATGTACTTTTTCTGAATTGTTTGAGTTGAAAATCGCTATTTTTTATCTGTTTATCTTAAGATTAAGTTATTTGGAGAAGAGATTAATCTGTATTTAGAGATATTTTCTAAAATAATGGAAAGTGATGAAGAAATCTTAACACCTCTCGAAATTGAAGTATTAGCAAAAAATGCAGAATATACAGCGCACAGAAGCAAACATTGGACCCAAAAAAAAATATGCCAACTAAATTTAAAAATTGATAGTGGGAATGCAACCCATCAATCACAATACAAATAGCCGTAGCGGTATATTCGTCGACGAAAGTTTGTTTGTTGTTGTTTTCGCTGCTCACGAGCTTGTTATTTCGTCTTATTTGTTTCTCTGAGTGTACTAACTTAGAGCACAACGACATTGTACCTGCTCACCAGGTCGCATATTTGCTTCTGTGTACCGTAATTTGTTGCCTACAAAATCTAGAAAATTGTATGAAACATGTTATAGAAAATTTATGGATTATCGCATTAACAAGAAAATCGGATCATTTTCAGAAAACGTCCTTTGCAGAATTAAGCCAAGAAATTGAAATCATCGACTATATGATCTACATATTCTATGTTGAAGACTACATTGCATATTAACAATACTATAGATATATCTAAATATTTAAAACTGCGAGCCTTTTTAAAGCGTCAATCAGATGGTTATTGTGCCAAAAAATCCCTAGTACTGCAAAAATCACAAATTCAGAAATTTTTGTTGGAAGCTCCAGTTAGCATGTAGAAGTTATGAGCTATACCGAATGGAAAAACCTCAAATTGAAGATATGGGGAAAAATTATTTTAACTCTTCCTGACACAAAGACAAAAGATTAGGCTCATTTATAGTAGTGGAACATTTAAACTTCTACAGAAAATATGAAGATTGTAGACCATCAGGCTGGCTACCTAAATTTTTTTTAAATTTAGATACAATAATGGTAAGGCATTGGTATCCATAAATTTGAAAAATTCCAGAAGAAATTGCAAAATTTTTAAAATTACCAAACCCACAAGAATTTACTGGGCATTGTTTGCAGAAGTTCTGCAACATTGTTGGTGGACTCTGGGGCAGATATAACCACGTTAAAAGACATGGTGGTTGGAGATCATCAACAATAGCCGAAGGTTATATTGAAGACTCTATAGCTGCAAAAACAAATGTTAGTGAAAGACTTTTTTCGGATCCCAAAGAACAAAATATCATCGGTTGTAGCGTTAGTTCACAAATAAATAAAAATAATTATACTATGATTACAAAAGGCACAACGGATTATCAAGCCAGTGGAGTAATGTTGGAAAATTGTTCGCAAATTACTATAAATATTCACAATAATCATTAATATGTATTATATATAGAATTTCATCTATTTACATTTTTGTTATGTTCTGTATTCTATTTTGATTTAATTATGAATGTTACTTACAGTTAATATTATAATAAAATTCTGAATTTTGTCTTTCTTTTGTAACTATTTACTTATTTTGAACTAGTAAAAGTCATCGCTAATAACGCGACAATTAACATTATTTTTTAACTTATTTTTAACTGGCCCAGAATGTCCGTAATATAGTTAATTTATTATACAGTGACTAAATTTACTAGAATAACTTTTTGGTTGGATACTCATGAAGAGCAAGATTTAAAAAATGGAAAAAAAATTATTTTTTTATGCCTAGTCATTAAAAATCATTTTTACGGCCTAGGCAGTGAAAGTGTTACTTCTATGATCGATAAATGTCACTAAAACTGACGTTTAATGTCAATTGGAGAAAACCAAATTTAATCATAAATGGTTTTCATCATTTAATCGAATAAGGCGCACTGCACTAAAAGGAAGTAGCATTCATATCTAAGAGAACTAAAGACGAAATTTTCTCAAAGACGAAGATGCTGCGTGGAACCGCGTTAGGTCCTTACGAGGACCTTACGGCACTGCGTCACTCCGCATTGATGCAAGCTCCAAAAACCCATGGTTCAGGAAATGCTTGGTCCAGAGATGGAAACATTTTTATAAAAGAAAAGTGCGACTACACTGAACTAATTAAACTAGGTAATAATCGTAATTAAAATGTTACTATACTATTTTTAGAATGATAGTTTTTACTTTGTTTATGCTTTTTGTGTTTTTACATTAGAGCGCGGAGAAACAAAATTTCTGTTTTTTTTATCACTCATTTGTCGTTTCCGTTAGTTCTGATTTTGCGAGTGCAAAGCAAAGCTCTAATTTAAAATCAACGCTTGAGTTTATTTTTATATTTAATTTAATGTCTCTTTCTATTGCACACCTGAATGTACAATCTCTCATTCCATCTCATTTATGAACACAATTTTGATGTCATAGGCATTTCTGAGACGTGGCTTAGTCCTGACATTTTGAACTCAAATATTTCCATAAATGGCTATATTTTCATAGAATTGATCGTGGTAGGGGTGGAGAGATAGAAGTTTATATAAAATCTTCTATTGCATCTAAGAATCTTAACATAAGTGTGGTGTCTGAAAACATAGAGTGCTGCTGGATTAGTATTAAGATAAATTTGAAATCAATCGCTATTAGAATTGTATATAGACCTCATCAATACAGTATTACAAATTTTTTAACTGTTCTAGAAAATATTATTGCCGATTTAATAATTACTAACGATTATATTTTTTGCCTAGGAGATTTTAATATTGATTTACTCAAACTTGACTGTTATCAAGCAAACCATTTTAATAGTTTTCTTAATACTATTGCTTTTCGTCAAATTATTGGTGAACCAACACGAGTAACAGGTATCTCAAACCTTAATAGATCTAATTATCACAAATTATACCAATTCCAATCTATCTCAAAGTGTTGTTAACACACACCATTTTCTAATCTCTTGTAACTTTTGAATAGAGTATGCTCGTTCTTACCCTTTGGTTAAAACTTATAAATGTTCTTAAATTTCAACTATAACCATTTCAGAAATGATTTATTGCATGTTACTTGGCAAAACATTTATACGATATCCAATATTAACAAAAAAGTTGCTTTTCTGAATAATAATATTTTTGGTGTTTTAGAAACACATGCCCCCGTCGGTGTCGTTACAAAAAGAATTACTAAAAAAATTTACCGTGGGTTGCAGATAATATAAGGGTAATGATGAAAGTAAGAAATGATGCTTTACTAGATTCAAGAGAACTAGTCATTACAAATATAAACAATTACGGAATTTAACAAACACTGCTTTGAAACATGAAAAAGAAATGCTACCTAACTTGCAAAAAAAAACAACAATGTTCCAGCTAAGCTTTGGTCCAAATTAAAAATGCAAATATTATTTCTAGTAAAAAATCCTTGATCTTTCCTAAGGTTTTGCAGGATGTAAATGAGTTGAATAACTATTTCTCTGTATCTAGTATGCAGCAAGATACTAATTTTATACTGGTTGGTCATTACATGTCTTCTTACTATTCCAATGTCAGAAGTACGTTCAAATTTAGTCCTGCCTTGATAATATATAGATATTTACAAAGCTTTATTAAATTGTAAATCCAAAGCAGTTAAACTTGACAATATTAGCTCTCATATATTACGTTTAGTTTGCCCAGACCTTCTTGAATATGTGACACACATCATTAATTCTGCTATCGTTAATTGTCAGGTTTCCAATGAATAAATAAAACCAAAAGTAATAGCAGTTAATAAAACAGAATATCCTGGAGGTTTTTCGGACTTTAGGCCTATTTCCATTCTACCGTTGCTGCCTAAAATTTTGGAGCAAATCATATCTCAACAAATAAAAAACTACATTTATTCTTACAATTTTTTGTCGACCAGACAATAAGGTTTTCAACCTGGACACAGCTGTAGTTGTTTACTAGACATTACTAACAATATTTTTAAAGCTTTGGATAATCTTGCATGTGCAGCCCTGGTGATGTTGGATTTACCATGACATTTTATTAACAATTCTTAGTTATATTGGTTTTGGATCTGACCCTGTTGCACTCATAGATTCGTATCTAAGTGAACGCAAACAAGTTGTTTTTTTATAATGGGGTTAATTCTTCTAAAATTTCTTTGCATAAAGGTGTTCCACAGGGATCAATTTTAGGTCCAATTTTTTTTACTTTACACACAAGCAATTTATTTAAGTCTGTGGATTCATCTATTAAACATGATCTATATGCAGATGATACGCAAATATACTACTCATTTAAAGTTGAAGTTGTTTGTAACAGGCAATAAATCTCATTAACAGCAACCTAAACATATTAAATTCTGAATCTCTAAAACACAATTTATTCTTAAATTCTAAATAAGTCTCAATTACAAATTTTTGGTCCTAAAAATCACCGGTTATTTTTTAAACGACAATTTTCATGTATCTATCAATGAAACACTTCTACCCAAAGTTAGTGTTGCCAGAAATCTTGGTCTATCTAAATTAATCCAACGAGCCTTTTTGTTCTTTAAACCTCATATATCAACACCAGAGAAAATTTTGCTTTGTGATTTTCTAGTCTTGTCTAAATTTAATTTTTGTGATGTGGTATAGGTATGGCCCTTGCTTAGATTTGTAATTTAGAAATTGTGCATTCAGGTATATACTTTTACTATATTGTTCAATTATATGTTTATTAGGGTCCAAATGGAAGACCAAGTAATTATTTTATAGTTAATTGAATTTGCAACCAACTTCTAACTGTATGTTTACCCTTATGGTTAATAATTTTTTTTGTTCTATCTGTTAATGTAGTTGAAAACAAAGACATTCATTATTATTACTATTATTATTATTAATTTAGTGTATTTTATAATCAATTAGAATCATCAAAACGTACGTCAATTTCGTTAGAGTTTTTCGTGTGTGATTTAGGCGTTTTTAATACAAATATTAAATATGGAAGGTGATCAGTACCTTACAGTACTCCATGATCAACGGTCAACAAGAAAAACATGTTGTTGCTGAAAATCACCACTTTGGTTTCCGGACCTGGTCATCAAGACCCTCCCGGATAATTACGAAAAAATGTATAACACAATTTCACAAAACACAATCACAACAAATATTCTACAAATTAATGTTGAGGGGTTAAGTAAGGACAAATCAGATTTCTTGTCTAATCTTTGTTTCAGGAATAGGGTCGATATTTTACTTTTACAGGAAACACACTGTGGAGATGAGGCAAGTATTCAAATGGGGTGCGATTTCTAATCCAAATTGTGACTGTGGAAACGAACCAGAGACCGTTACACATATTGTAGAGGATTGTCAATTAGCGAAGTTTAAAGGAGGGTTTCCAAACATTCACAATTTAACGGATGAAGCAATATTATGGCTTACGTATCTGAAGGACATCTGAAGTTCAGTAATGTTTTGTATTCTTGTCTTGATTATCTGTTTTTCCATTATTTTGTTTTGCTTTTTCTTTAACCTACTGTTTTTTTTTGCCATTGTCGTGACTGGAGTTTGGACCGGTCCATTATATGTCGTCATGCAATGGTTGTGCTGTTATATTTTTATGTTTTTATTTACCTTCTATAATGTTTAAACACTTAATTAATATTATTACATGTGAATACTAGGATGAGTAAGGATTAGCATGTTTAGGTTTTAGTGGTTTTCCTAAACCTTGAAGTAAATGCTTTGCCAAGACAAACCAATTCAGTATTGCACACGGTTTTGTCACCACACTATACAGGTTTATACTGATCTTCTGGGGCACCATACATAACACTTACATCACAATACAATATTTGTATCATGTACCGCAGAATAAATAAATACATAATTAGATTTGAATAATATGTCATTATTCTGCATTAATAATAGATACATATAGCAACAACAAAATAACTTGTTAATGATAATCGATTGTAATTAGTTCGCGGCCTATAAATACCAATCCGAGGGTTTGTACAGTTATTCTTGCATTTTTAAACTAACAACTAATATTCTTAAAATTACTTTTCTCTCTACCTGCTGGAGCAGGAGGTTGAGTACAAAACCTGTACATGTTGGGGTACGTGCCAACAAATATTATAAATAAAAACTTTCGCTTATTATCTAGTAATTATGGTTTGTAATAAGGTAGATATAAATAGAGCATTTTTATAATTTTACGTACAGTTGACTTTGTTATTTCTCGTGAAATGTTAACTCTAGTGGTGATTTTGAGATATAGCTTTTAGGAGACCATTTGAAGCTACCGATATTGACAATGGTGACGCTGTACCAGAAAAAAAAACCAAACAACGATAAACACAGTCTGTTCAAATGTTCCTCTGAAGATGAATTTGTTTTAAGTAACAGAAATGTGTCACCTCATTAGCAACAAATATTGCTCCATATTAATAGTGTTTCAAAGAAGGAGCTGCTTACACCACACTGAAGCTGTAAGGGAAGAATGTCGGTGCTGACTGGGGTTTCACAATCTACGGCCCACTGAATTATTGGAGTAGGCAAGCCTGTCAACTATTACCAAAATAGACAAAAAGCCGTAAGGGCAAGCTACGCCATATTGATGACAGAACGAAGGAGTTGTAAGACTGAACATTTATGAATTGAATCAATCGAAACAAGTACCGACGTTTTTATTGTAGCAAAATAAACTTCAAGAAGACGAAATAGATTATCTGTACAAAGACAAAAAACGCTATTACAACTGGTGCACGACTTAGGATTTCATTTCAGAAAGTTAAATAAACGGACAGTGATGATGGAATTCAGTAGAATAGTGTCTCTTCGATCAGAGTACTTGTCGGAAATTAATAAGTATCCATCAGAAAAACGACTAATTGTATACCTTGACAAGACCTGGTATGATACTCACGACGTTGTCAAAAAGGATGGACCGATGACACTCTAAAAGCTGCCTAGATGCTCCACCGTCTCGAGGAAAAAGGATTATTATTGTAGATGCCTGCAGTGGGGACGGTTTTATTGAAAATGATTTAATGTGTAGTGCAAAGGTATTGCAGATAGTTCATCAGACTACCATAAAGATATGACCTCATCTTTATTCAAAAAATGGTTTACCGAGCAACTATTACCGAATATTCAGAAAAATTCAGTAACTGTTTTAAACAATGCCAGCTACCATTTCCGTCAACTACTTAAAATTTGTGCGTGGGAACAAAAAAGGACAAAATATAAAGTTTATGGGGAAAATCATATTAATATTCCAAAACAATTTCCAAAAACAAGTGTTAGAAGATCTAATAAAGCAAAAAATATCAAAAAAAAATATGTAATTGATGAACTTTTACGGAAAAATTCTGTTTTAAGACTTCCACCTTAGATTTAATCCCATAGAACTTGTATGGAGTTCATTATAATCTCGTATTAGGAAGCAGAACAGAACCCTCAATCTTAATCAAACTATTATTCCGCTTATACGTCAAGTAGTAGATGAAATAAAAACAATCAATTTGTGGCAAAACTGTATTAACGTTTGTTATTAAAATAGAGAACTCACATTTCACACTGCCCCTGTAGAACCATTAATAATTTCTTTAACAAATAGCACTTCCAAAACTGATTTAGAAATTGATGACTTGGACGAAGATTAGTTTTGCGATGTTAGAATTTAGTAATTTATAATAAATGTAATTCTTTAGACGTAGGTATATTAGCGCTAGCTTCCATAGATTCAACCTTCAATAACTCTGTTATTAAAGGTGCGTTAGTGTTGAGCAAAGTTGTGCTGGCCTGTGGTAGCTATTATCTTTCGTATGCAAACAGAATTTGATATTTTATGGGAGGGCTGACGTCGTCTTAATGCTTCCAGATTCAAACCTCAATAACCCTATTATTAAAGGTGTGTTAACGTTAATTTTACTTGTGCTTGCTTGTGATAGCTCAGCTCTTTAATGTTTAAATGTGTAAAGTTCGAAATTTTCTTGTAGCAGGGGCTGGTTTCCTAGATTCAACCCTCAGTAACTCCGTTATTAAAGGTGTGCTAGCGTTGAGCAAAGTTGTGCTAGCAGTACTAGCTATTCTATTTCGTGTGAAACATCAAAAATATTATATTTTTGTGTGGGGGCTGATGTCGTCTTAGCCCTTCAGATTCAAACCTTAATTACTTCGTTATTAAAGGTGTGCTAGCGTTGCCCAAAATTGTTCTAGAATGTGTTAGCTGTTCTCTTTCGTGTGCAAACGTCAAAAACTATTTTTTTTGTAGGAGTGATAAGGTGACCGAGTTGAAAAAATGTATTGTCTGATGATTGTATTTTAGATTTTAAAACATGCACAACTTTTTGTAAAGAATAATTTTTTGTAAAATTAATAATAAAAAAGTTCCCTTTGTTGACTAACTACAGATTTCTATAATGTTATTTTTAATTTGTGGATGATTAGATGGCAATGTGCTACAAGGTGGCAACACCTACTATATCTTACATATGAAATAACAGCTTATTTTATTAAACAATATTTTCTTTGTATTGGCAAAACTTAAAAAAAAGTGTGGTTTGATCAGCGAATAGTGACATTATTTTGCAAACCTATGATTTTTCTATACACTCTTAAAAATGTTTCTCTATTTCAATATCAATACAAAAAACACAAGAATTCTGTGGAATGTTTAATTTAAAAAATCTGTGAAATTTCATATAGATGTTTTAAGCTTTGCTGGAGTTCACACAGGTACACATACGCATTTAAACGGCAAGTGGGGCAAGCTACGCCATATTGATGACAGAACGAAGGAAGTTGTAAGACTGAAAATTTATGAATTGAATCAATCGAAACAAGTACCGACGTTTTTATTGTAGCAAAATAAACTTCAAGAAGACGAGATAGATTATCTGTACAAAGACGAAAAAACGCTATTACAACTGGTGCGCGACTTAGGATTTTATTTCAGAAAGTTAAATAAACGGACAGTGATGATGGAATTCAGCAGAATAGTGTCTCTTCGATCAGAGTACTTGTCGGAAATTAATAAGTATCAATCAGAAAAACGACTAATTGTATACCTCGACGAGACCTGGTGATACTCACGACGTTGTCAAAAAGGATGAACCGATGACACTCTAAAAAGCTGCTCATATGCTCCACCGTCTGGAGGAAAAAGGAATTATTATTGTACATGCCTGCAGTGGGGACGGTTTTATTGAAAATGAGTTAATGTGTAGTGCAAAAGGTATTGCAGATAGTTCATCAGACTACCATAAAGATATGACCTCATCTTTATTCAAAAATTGGTTTTACCGAGCAACTATTACCGAATATTCAGAAAATTCAGTAACTGTTTTAAACAATGAGCCACCATTCCCGTCAACTACTGAAAATTTGTGCGTGGGAACAAAAAGACAAAATGTTAAAGTTTATGGGGAAAATCATATTAATGTTCCAAAAACAATTTCCAAAAACAAGTGTTATTAGATCTAATAAAGCAAAAATATCAAAAATATGTAATTGATGAACTTTACGGCAAATTCTGTTTTAAGACTTCCACCTTAGATTTAATCAATAGAACTTGTATGGAGTTCATTAAAATCTCGTATTAGGTAGCAGAACAGAACCCTGAATCTTAATCAAACTATTATTCCCTTATACGTCAAGTAGTAGATGAAATAAAACAATCAATTTGTGGCAAAACTGTATCTAACCTTTGTTATTAAAATAGAGAACTCCATTTCACACTGCCCCTGTAGAACCATTAATAATTTCTTTAACAAATAGCACTTCCAAAACTGATTTAGAAATTGATGACTCGGACGAAGATTAGTTTTTGCGATATTAGAATTTAGTAATTTAAATAAATGTAATTCTTTAGACGTAGGTATATTAGCGCTAGCTTCCATAGATTCAACCTTCAATAACTCTGTTATTAAAGGTGCGTTAGTGTTGAGCAAAGTTGTGCTGGCCTGTCGTAGCTATTAGTCTTTCGTAAGCAAACAGAATTTGATATTTTTATGGGAGGCTGACGTCGTCTTTATCAAGCTTCAGATTCAAACCTCAATAACCCTATTATTAAAGGTGTGCTAACGTTAATTTTACATGTGCTTGCTCCAGCTCTTTAATGTTTAAAATGTGTAAGGTCGAAATTTTCTTTTAGGGGAGCTGGCTTCCTAGATTCAACCTCCAGTAACTCCGTTATTAAAGGTGTGCTAGCGTTGAGCTAAAAAGTTGTTGCTAGCAGTATAAGCTATTCTATTTCGTGTGAAACATCAAAAATATTATATTTTTGTGGGGAGGGGCTAATGTCGTCTTAGCCCTCAGATTCACCCCTTAATAACTTCATTAGTAAGGGTGTGCTAGCGTTGCCCAAAATTGTTCTAGAATTTGTTAGCTGTTCTCTTTCGTGTGCAAACGTCAAAAAAACTATTTTTTTTGTAGGAGTGATAAGGTGACCGAGTTGAAAAAATGTATTGTCTGATGATTGTATTTTTAGATTTTTAAAACATGCACAACTTTTTGTAAAGAATAATTTTTTTGTAAAATTAATAATAAAAAAAGTTCCCATTTGTTGACTAACTACAGATTTCTATAATGTTATTTTTAATTTGTGGATGATTAGATGGCAATGTGCTACAAGGTGGCAACACCTACTATATCTTACATATGAAATAACAGCTTATTTTATTAAACAATTTTTCTTTGTATTGGCAAAACTTAAAAAAAGTGTGGTTTGATCAGCGAATAGTGACATTATTTTGCAAACCTATGATTTTTCTATAAACTCTTAAAAATGTTTCTCTATTTCAATATCAATACAAAAAACACAAAAAATTCTGTGAAATGTTTAATTAAAAAAATCTGTTAAATTTCATGTAGATGTTTTAAGTTTTCTGAGTTCACACACGCACACATTTACATTTAAACGTCTTGTGACCGTTAAAGTATCTTACGCAATTAAAATTGACAGATAACTCTCTACACTGAAATACTTTAACAAAAAATAGTTAGTTTATTTACATTGCTGATAATTCCCTTCAATTTTATTCATTTAAATTTAATAAACAATAAATTATCATGTACCTATTTTTCACTCTTGCTAAACAATAGATTTAAATTTAAACTCGAAAGTAAATTTTTCCACCGAAAAGTTTTGTTTGTGCAATGCAAACCCTCATTTACTTTATCCATTCTGAGGCAATATAACTTACATATTCCAACGAGTAAACTTTGCAAAGATTATATTCTAATTTCAACAGAAAGTAAAGTAATAAATAAAAAAGAAAGTTACGAGTCCCGCACAATTGTGTGTGCGATTTGTTGAGTCATAAATTAGTGTTGTGTAAACTTTGTGGTTGTTTTACCCAAAAGTTTTAAGATTGTTGTTAGTAATTTCATTATGAGAGTTTCAACAATTTCGTGATGACAATCTAAGAATGGTGGAATTTATAAAAATATAATAACGTCATTTTTAGTAGTTGATTGAGATGTAATAGTTTTATCCACAATCACCATATTATAGGAGCTTATATTGCCGTTATAACACCTATAAAACACTAGTGTTTTATATTCCATAAAACATTAGTGTTTTGTAATATATAAAATTCAAGAAAAATTTGCAGAAAATTTAGTAATTATTTATTAACATTAATATTAACATTCACGTTAACATCAAAAGTAAACTTATTTGCAATATCAGGATTTACATTTACACAAACCACGTTTGAGGAAGACTGCATCGCGGAGATCTCTTGCATTGTGCTGGATTTTCCTTGAATTTTCTAGCAATATCGATTTTATTTGACTCGCTTTCTTCTATATACCCCTCAACAACACTAGATGACCTCCACGCTCCGTGCCTCTTAAGAGTGAGAATATCACCACCAGCATTAGCTCAACAGAGTCGCCGAAGAACGGCGCATACTATGGCCCGTGTAGGACGTTTAGCGTCCAGAAGTTTTAAGAAAGAAGCAATCTGTGAAGGATTCTGGAAATAGTATTAATTCCCACAGGTTCCACGGTGCATTTTGAATTTATATATCTATCTATTATATATCTTTATATATCAAAATCTTCCTGCGAAATAGTGACGTAGGCGTATGTATTTCTTGCATATCTCCATCTAATACAGTGAAACTTCTTGACATATTGGTCTTTGTTTCTGGAATGGACACGTAGATAAAAAGATCCTTTATCTTTCACATGTTCAATATTTAAGTTTACCAGTTCATTGCATCTAAACCTCCACAAACACCCATTATGACAGCAACCTAGAAATATTTAAAATAATTAAGATACCAATACAAAAGAAGAAAATTGGTTGTACCTTCATCATTAAGTACTTTTCATCAGATGCTGTTTTCAAAAATTGTTTGATGTGTCCCCTCTCAAGCACTTTGCCTTCTTTGCCTTGTAGTTTTGATTGGCTCTTGAGATAAGCAATTAATTTGCCGTATTTTGATATGTAAATATTTCTATGCACATTCAAAGTTGCTCTTAACATTGAATATTTCGTCCACATCGACGAGGATAAACTTGTTTCTTACATTTAAAAAACAAGCCAACAGGAGTCCTCGTTTATGATGTTTGCACTCTTTTCTCTCCTATTCATTAATGGTAGCAAATTCTTTTATGTATGCATCTTTAGATTTGGCTGCAACAGTTGCAGGATACTCTTCAGCTTCTGCTTTAATTTCTACCGGCAAAGAATCACTTCTGACATTTTTCAAAACCAAGCGCACACAAACGATTTCTAATTTTTCACAAATATTGTTTTAATAAACAAGCATCCTAGCAACCAACAATGCAAAGCCGCCCAAAGTTTAACTAAATTTTCTAATTTTTTGCTATTACATTGAAATTTCAATTAAATTGGTTTGATTGTGGATAAAATCTTGTATTGCATTCGTGTTTTAGTGGCATATTATCCCTATTAAGAAAATTAAACGCTCGAACTTCGATCTCGCGATTTAAGGGGGGGGGGGGGGGGGGGGGGGGGAATTTCTTACGTGGATAATCTGCCTACTAAAACACATATACAATAAATAGCTATTAATGTATTGTACACTTATGAAATTTAAAACTTGGACACCACAATTTCTGTAAACAAAAGTTTGCACATTGTGAAGCTGGCCAGCAAAAAGCCCAGATTTTAACATTATCGAAAATGTTTGGGCTCGAATACTTGCTGTTATCCGAAGACAACAAGGGCCAAATTTTATACCAGTAAACCGTAATGCACTAATTGCAGCCATTGATACCGCATGGGAAACGATTAATATTAATTATATTGATACCTTGATAGCGTCAATGAGCAGACGCCTCCAAGAATGTATCAATAATAATGGAGGTCACACCCATTATTGATTTCTTATATTTATTTATATAGTAATACCTTTATTAAAAAAAAAGTTTTCATTTAATTTTAAACTATAACTTGGTATCTTAATTATAATTATGTAATAAATTCTTGTCAAAAACTAAATATATACGTTGACAATAAGAATTGCCTTAGTTTTTATTTTCACTTTTTATATTAACTACAGAAAAAATGAAACGTCATAAAATATACATTTTGTAAGGACTAAATATTATGAATAGAGAGTTTAATGATTTTTTTAATAACTTACAATAATTAGTAGGTTAGATTTATTTAAAAATAAGTAATAATCAGTCAACCCAAATAACCATGTTTAGTTTTTGATTTAATTTAAAAGTTATTGCTTGTAGACGTTTTTTAAATCAAAATTATTTCTAATTTTATTTTGTAAACATTTCCTAAACAAAATTTTGATTCGATAATTAATCGAGCTATGGTGTTTAATTAGCGATACCTTCAAATATATTCTTTAAAGAAAAAATTAAGTAAGCAACGTAAATTACCTATTTTCTAAAACGTGCTTAGTGTAATGATTCATTCTACAGTCCTTCTATAAGATAACCCCTGCTGAGACTACCTGCTGTTAGAATTGTAAATGATACCCTTAAGCCCGCTTCACAATGTGCAAACTTTTGTTTACAGAAATTGTGGTGTCCAAGTTTTAAATTTCATGAGTGTACATATTACTATAATGCATTATATGTAGAAAAATATAATTTTACATTGAATGTGAGCATGAACTTACTTTGTTTAATTTTTAGGTTGATAACATCTCTAAAGGGCTTGACTTCTCAATAACAATAACATGGTTTAAGATTTAACAAAATTTTAATTTATCGAAAATAATAAAATACTCATGAATAGCGTTGCGTGCACGACTTTGCGACATTTATACGTCGTTACAATCTTATTTAATTTGTAATATACAAATTTTATATGCTAACTTAAGTAACCTGGTAACTATTCGACGTGTGCATGTACGTGCGACCTTGTGCGGGTCTCGGAAAATGACCTCTCGAAACTCGACTGCTTCCAAAACTTTTCTTTATCGTTCCATTTTGTTTTCAGTTATTTACAGTACTTTGCAGGTTACCACTTTTGCGGGCTTACAACAGAGCCCAGCTTTATTTGCTTTTTATTTACTACTACTTCGCAGGCTTACAACAATTCGTTCGAGTTTTTATTAATCACTGGGTTAACTAACTACAACCCACAACACTTCTTTCACTGATAGACGAAGAACATTTTACATTAATTGTTTCTTGCACACACTCTATGTTTCACGTCCACCGTTCTCTACTGCCCGAGAGCGTCCCCTCTTTCCCACTTTCACTACACTCGATCACGTACGCACAAAAATCGATATATCTTCTTTACATGCTGTATATCTTTCTATCTTGCTACTAGACCTTATACCTATATTTACATCTATATATTACAATTATGACATTATACAATCACTGCAATATGCTTAAATTGCTTAGAATTAATTTCTGTGTATAAAGGATCTAGCAAAAGTTATTTTCCAAAAGTTTGGAAATAAACTTCCTAAAATTTCAGAAATCGATTAAATTAACAAATATCTTGCTCTCAATTGTTAATATCGGCCGTGCAATGACCTGTAATTGATAAAACATATGATTATGGCATTAATCAGTTGCATGAAACTAAAAATATTTCAAATCCCATTATCATATGTCTTATTATCTGATGGCGCACGTCCCTCCGGTTATTTTTTAGAAAGGAGCCTTCGATAAACACTGATCCAGTACACACAACTAAAAGAAAGAGAGTTAAAATACCTGCAAAGTAGGTGTGACCTTGCATAAAAACAATATACCTACTCGTATGCTGCATTCCTGCACGAATATTTCCATTCAAAAGTTCAGTTATTATATTGTAGGTGCAAATTTTACACATTTCTACCGGCAAAAATGTGTACTTTACAATTGTTGTTACTTTAGTAACAATTGTGGAAAAAGGTATTTATTATACACAGGTTTCAAATAAACAAATGTTGATAATACTGCAATCTAAGTTGATAAGACCTCCCAGACGGAACAAACATAAGTACAGATGAAGACCAAATATAAACATCATGACATGATATAAGTAACTATGCAATTTCTTGATACTACTCCTTTAAATTTATTATTGGTAGGAATAACCAGTTCTTTTATGATATAATCCCACTCCTATAGAAGGCCTTTTAATGAGGAAACCTACCAATTATACAGGTGTTTCAGAATAAGAAGAAAAGTTCAAATAAACATATGTCCTAAACCTCTTAACTTTTGATCTACAAGGTGTTCAAGTTTTAAGAAAAAATGTTTTCAAAGAGTACGAGACTCAATGAGGAAAAGAGCTGAAGCATGCATACTTGCAGGTGGTGGCCAATTTCAACAGTTAATCTAAATTATTTTCTTTTTTTTTGGTTATTTAATGTTAGTTCTTTTATTTTAATGTTAAAATTATTATGTATTAAATAATCAATAATTATTTGCCAAATCTTTTTACGCGAAAACCGCTTGCCGGACAGAAAAAAACAAGAAATCAAATTTACCTTAAAATGAATGGAGATTTTAAAAATAATTTTATTTTAAGAAAAAGCAGTGGCGTACATAATATTTCTCTAAAAATATCTAGTCCTCATCCTGTACGGACGCCACTGAATAAAAAATTTAAAATTTCTAAATCAAAAAATAGTTGTTGTTGCTTAGAAAGCATATGCCAAATTTTATTAAAATATCTATAAAGATATTAAAGTTATGATAAAAAACGTTTTTTTTTCTTAAAACTTGAACACCTTGTAGATCAAAAGTTAAGAGGTTTAGGACATATGTTTATTTAAACTTTTCTTCTTAAGGATTGACACCATTAAGGATCAGCATCTTATTCTGAAACACCCTGTATAAGAAACTGAGACATACCAAAATAATAATAATAAGAATAATAATAAAGTTTGTTGTCCATGATCTAATACAAGATAGAAATGGACATTGTCAATTTATAGATGCCATGTACATCATACGTTTTACAATTTAGTACAACAATATTGATTGAGGTTGTAATAACATTTTTCTGATAATAATGTTTTTATTGTTATTTTAAACTTATTGTATGATAGAGTTCTACAGGGTGTTTGTGAAAGGTGTGTACATGGCTTTACCAGAGGTTCTCTGGCTCAAAATAGACCGTTTGACATCAATTTACCTATAACAATAATATATTGTATATTGGCAATAACTCGAGAACTGTTCGACGGGTTTTGTTCCGCTTTCGTATGCTGGTTGTCTGCTTCCAAAGACGTTTTTCAGTATAATGTAGACACATTTCTGATGCCAGGAAAAGTCGCTTTTATACGGGCACTGTCAAATAAATAATAATATTTTAACAACCGTCAACGATATGAAACCAAAATAATTCTAACAAATAAAATGAACAATTTGTAAACTTTTTAAATTGCGTTAATGTTAATAGTTCGATCAGAAAAAAATTAAAATCATATCCCTGCAAGGCGCATCCATACGCTTAGTAATTGAAGTAGACTGCTAGTAGGCTATGAGATCATGTCAAACCAATTTGTGAACTTTCTGCGTAAACCCTCACGCTCTTCCGACAATTGCCACTGCAATAGCCCAACACTAACAGCATATCAGTCTGTTCGGCAAATATGTACCCTATTTTTCAAGTAGTTAATCGCAAAATAGAAATGTGAGTAATCTTGGAAGATCCGAAAATAAATGTCACAAATGATACATTTGATCGCATAGCCTACTAGCAGTCTACTTGAATTTCTAAGCGTATTGATGCCCCTTGCATAAATATGATTTTAATTTTTTTCTGATCGAACTATTAACATTAGCGCAATTTAACAAGAAAGAAAAAAGTTTACAAATTGTTCATTTTATTTGTCAGTATTATTTTGGTTTCATATCGTTGACGGTTGTTAAAATATTATCATTTATTTGACAGTGCCTGTATAAAAGCGACTTTTTCTGGCATCAGAAATTTGTCTACATTATGCTGAAAAACGTCTTTGGAAGCAGACAACCAGCATACGAAAGCGGAACAAAATCCGTCAAACGGTTCTCGAGTTATTCCCAATATATAATATTTTTTTGGAAAGTTAGTCGCCAGAGGGCCGCCTTTTTGTTGCACTTTTGGTTATAGGTAAATTAATGTCAAACGGTCTATTTTGAGCCAGAAAACCTTTGGTAAAGCCATGTACACACCTTTCGGAAACACCCTGTATATCTAGATGGCACATAATTATATAATAATAAGGAATTGAAATATGGCGACTTTTCGTATTTGGAAGAACGATGTGATGGCACCAATAATAGTCTATTATCACGGGTTGCATATGGGTAGTTCTGAGAAGTTTGAAAGTAGCTTCTTTGTTTATGAGCAAACAGTAACGCACCGGAAAAGTAACTATTTTATATTTTATGAAGGTATTTTTGCAGGATGAACAATGTTTTATGTTAAAGATCAATCTAATTAAGCGTTTTTGCGAAACAAAGATTTGTTGCCAATCGGTACATCTTCCCCAGACAATAACGTTGTAATACATATGTGAATAGGCAAGCGCATAGTAAACTTTCAACAGATCGGATGAAATTTTGTAGTGTTAGTATGACATTGAAAGCAATATTTATTTTCTTTCATACAGTCTCTACATGGACTTTCCAATCTAGATTTATGTCAATATGTATCACCAAATAGGTAGTTGTTTTAGTGGTCACTGTAGCTTGGAAGTTCTGAAAAAATCTAGACAAACTGTTTTAATGTTGTTTAAAATTAAATTGTTTCTTTTGCACCAGGTGTTGAATTCATCCATACATATCTTTATGTTTTTTGTAGTTCCAAAGACTCCCTTGCAGTAGTTATAATTGCCGTATCATCAGCATAGGTGTTATTAATCCGCCAGTATTATACAATGTCAAGTCTGATGTATATAGTACATAGCCAAGTATTGATCCCTGTGCTACGCCTTTGTTAATCGTTTGATGTTGAGAATAGATGTTATCTATTTTAACCATAAATCTTTTTGTTACTGAGAAATGTTATTATCCATTGAGTAACCATTACCTAAGTGAGATAATTTTTGATTTAGTATCTTCAAATCAACCGTATCGAAAGCACGTGAGATGTCAAAAAATAAGGCAGCTGTATGTAGTCCCTTATCAAGATTAAGGTGGATGTGACTCAGGAGTTTAAAGCTCGCAGTAGTTGTTGAAATCTCTTGTCTAAATCCGTGTTGAAACTTAGAAAGTAATTTGTATTTGTTTAGAAAATTGATAAGTCTAATGGATACAATTTTTTCAAAAATTTTTGAGAATATGCTAAGAGTAGAGTAAGACCGAAAGTTTGCTGGGTTTTTAGGATTGCCTTTTTTATATATTAGAGTTATTGATGGGAGCTTAAGTGTGTCAGGAAATACCCCTTCTTCCAACGAGGAGTTCACGGTAAAGGTAAGAACATTTTTGATTTTTAGAAGAATGTATCTCAGTACTCAGAGTGATATTTTATCGAATCCTGTAGTATTTTGGTTTTTTAATTTGTATACGACCTCTCCAAGCTCTTCTTCAGTTACCGAATAGAGAAACAATGTGTCAGATGGTCTATTACAGGTAGTAATGTATGTCTCAGCAAGAATTATAAAAATTAAAAAATATATATTTATTTAATATTTTATTAACATTTCTTTTCTACATATGAATGGAAGTAGTGATGACATTTACACATGGAAGAAAATATCGGTTAAATGGCCACCGTTGCTCTGTTGGCAGGTATGCACTCTATTGATGAAATTTTGCAGTACATTTTGCAGAAAGAGCTGCTTGATTCTTCTTGGCGGCCAGTTTTGGTCTCCGAAACGAGAAATTACTCTACCTGAAAACTTGGTATGTAACAAAGTCTTTGTTACCCTTGTGGTGTGACAGGTAGCGCCATCTCATTTAATTCCATTCCGTCTAATTCTTGCCAAAAAAAAGTCTGTCAACATTGCCCGGTAACGATGACCGTGGACAGTCACGGCGGCACCTTCATCATTTTCCCCATTTTTATAATGGGTTTTCACTATTAACAAACGTTCTTCCAAGCTATAACGCACCATTTTCGTAAATGTCTATGTTTTAAATAAACAAACAACAAATATGGCTGACTCAACAATTGACAGTCAAAAATTATGCGCAATTCGAAATTCAAGTTCTTGTTAAGACACCTTTTATAATCTTTCGCGCAGATATTACCCAATTGGTTGTTTGTCTCTTATTTCTTTGGCGTTTTTGATTATTTCTTGGGAAATCCAGTTGTTATGTTTTTTGTTGTTTACTCGTTTTATTCGAAGTACAACACGGCAAGTAAAGTTGAAAGTATCTAAAGTTGTTGAAAAGAAAAAGTTGAAAGCTTTATTTATTTGTGTTGACATCCCTAATTTGTTTCCAATCTTTTAGTGATAGTGCTTCTTTGAAAGTTCGTAAATTGTCAGTTGATAAATCTCTTTTTAAATAATACAATGAGGGCGGCTTTCGGCTTACCGCAAAATTGGAATTGAAGATTTGCATATTGGTGAAGCGATCCGATATGGTAGATTTAATAATTTTATATGTATACGTATTTATTGATAGATTGGTTGCAAGATAATCTATTGCTGATACAGAAGTTTTTCCGTGATTATTAATCGCAATTTTTGTCGGCTCTTTCAGTTGAAATGAGTGGAAGATATCAAATAATATTTTAGTGTTGATTGAGGTTAATATTTTATCTATATTAATATCACCAGTTAGAATTATATGGTTTGTGATATTCGTTATTTCAGTTAGTACTTTGGGCATGTCTCTTAGAAAAAGCTCTATATTGCATTCAACTCGTCATTAAAAATTGGAACTTCAGTATGGACCATGTTAACCGTAGTTACGGACAACATTTGAAAGCAATTATTTTTAAGTAATAATTGTAAAGGATTGTTTTTTTGTATAATAATAAATATTACAAAATAAAATTATTTCATTCATTTATTTTTAAATTAAAAAAAATACTTTTAAATAAATCACCCATTATATCTAATCATTATGTTTTTTGAAGATGATTTTTTACTAAATCAGGTGTCGTTGACGGTGTTAATCGGGAGACAAAAACAGTCCTCCTGCTCTCAATCGCATGTAGTTCACACTCAGAACTAGTTGGATTACCTAGAATAGTTGTTGCTATGATTCTTTGCTTTTTAGGGGTATGATATTTAGTGCGTCACTTAATGTGATCACTGTCGTTTAAATCACTGTTAATGTTTATTAGTTGTAGAGAAATTTTTCTTGTGCTTGTTGTAAAGCTTCAACGTACGAAAGTTTTTATTAGAATTTGATTTACGATTGACCTCTTGTGAAGAAATAATCTTACATTCTGATAATGTAATAATCTGTACTATACTAAAGATATCATATAAGTTAATGTTAGTTTGATTTATAGATGTCACTGCAGATCTCATTTGTGAGTAATTTTCATAAAAGAATAATTGAATAGTTTTTTCTGATAGTGAATCACCTCATTCTTAGTCTCGAGTAGTTCAAATAGTTGATCCTTGTTTAGTACGTTACTATTTCAAGAGCTACTTACGGTTTTCAATAGAAGTTGCTTAACCTCACTCTCATTATCGTCGTTATTGCAGCATATTATACCTTTTTCAGTTAAGTAGGTAATGCCCTCCATGTACTTAATGCAACTCGGATGATTAACCGAACCACATTTTACACAATTTAAAACGGTGGTTGGTGTTTACGGAACATTTGACACAGTTTAAGTTCATTGGAGCTATTCGTCGTCGCCATTTTCAAATAGTAGAAATAAGACAAAAAAACAAAGACTATTATAATGTTAGATTTATGTTAAAGTACAATTGATAGCAAGGTAGCAGCAAATATATATATAGGCACTGCCAACGCCAATAACTGCCATTTATCTCTTTACTAGGATTAATCAAACTACTAATAAATAGGTGATATGTAGGGGATGAATGATCCAGATGACGTATACGGAGGTGGAAAATCTTAATAGTGTACAAATAGTCAGCGAGTTGGACATAGCTCGGATAAGAAAATTAACAGTTGTCTACCACTAACGATTAATAGCAATTACCACTACTACTTATATAATCGCCACCTTCGATCTTGAATAACCCAAACAAAGGACCAACGACTTTTATTTCTTGTCATACTTACTTAATTTTGAGATCACCAGAAGTAAATCTATTGCTAACGTTATAGAGAAAAATAATATTGAAACCTCTTCATTGTACAATCGGACTTCAACAATCACAAATTAGCTTCCTAAAATCTTCTCAGTTAAAGAAAAAAAAGTTGACATAATTGCAAGCGTACAGCACTGTCAATAGCGACGGTTGCAAATACGGTTGGATCTTTTATTTCAACATTTTTGATTTTATTAAAAGGGAGATACAGCTAAAACTTTTTGATCGAGCTTAGCCAAAGATTCAAAGAATTCGGTTTCCAAACTTGTGGGCACCATGTATAGTTTTCTTAAGTTGGATGCATTTTTTCACGGAACAATAACCAGTATATAATAGTATATTTGTCTTCAATACACTCACAAGATGCTACCATTGGATATCGGTGTGAATGATCTACTGAGAAGGCACTTTGAAAAAAAGGTTAACATTTTCAAAAAGGTCATCTTACACGCATTACTAATTAGTATAATGTAAACAGATTGTTGACACAAACCTACGTTTAAACTATTGTAGTCACAAATGCAGTTCACGGATTTGAACACCCTGGAATTGTCCAGTAAACAAAGACGTTTTCGGTGATATACTTGCATTAATCTTCAATTTAAATTTTCAAACTGGAAATGTTTGTATAGATTTTTCAAAACATACTTAGATATTCAAAAGTACGTAGTAATCTAATACTTTCCTCTGTAGACACGTCATTATCCCGCAAATATTTTTTGAATCTCATTGAAATTATGGTTTCGCACCAAAACGAATTGATGAATCCGAGTCATTTACAATTTTAATTTCAAATAATTCTTCTAATTAACTAAATGTATTTAATCCCGTTCAAGACTCCAAATAAAGAAAACTTTGAATCAGAAAATGTTCTAAAAGTAATTATTCTACTACTGCTTGTTCTTCTACTTTGCTTCACCAGAATATCCAAAAGAAATCCATAGTACCAATGACCATGCCTGATCGAACAAACATGTATGTTCTCCGGCTTACTTTAGCTCTTTGAAATTAAGACCTATTACCTCAAGCAACAAAAACAAACAATACCACATAAACGAAGATTGTAAAAAATTCAAAAATTAGTTAAACGTAAGAATAAAATTAATAATCATTAAAGAAAATTCAAATCAATTTAAAGATTAGTTGCGATGCAATATAACAGGTCATCCTGAAAAAGTTTTAATTAAAAAAAAACTATATTCATTATAATACTAAATAGTGTTACATGCAAAAGAAGTTAACGACAATTTTCAATTAAAACGTAACATAAATAGAAGTTACACTAGCTCAGTGCGAGGAAGCGGTTCGCGAGATGATTTCATTTGAGGAAGGCGCAAAACACGGTCACGACGTTAAATAGCTTCCAGCCGTTGTTCACTGAAAGTCTCTCAAATCAAATATAAATTAAAAAGGTTCGCTACAAAGTAATATTAACAAGATATATTGCATTTAAAAAATCATAAAACAAAAAAACTTGTCAGATAAACAAAGTATGTACGTAGAAGACACTAAAAAAATCCAATTGACCACGTGACTGATAATTTTTTTAAATAAATTATTATCTAATTAAATGATAACTGCGTTACGGTCATACAATGCGAAACAAAACAGACGTAAATCTGACCTTGCGCGTCTTGTGTATTATAAAATTAAGCCTACACACAAAAAGTTTAATCAATGAATTAAAAAACGCACCGAAAGCTTAATTACGTACACTTTGCCATCGTTTATAATTTAAATAAAAAAACCGAGCAAATCACACTTGTACACACCAAATGAAGAAAAAACAATATTTTCGTGTAACGAAAAAATTCGAACGAAAGTTACAAGAGTTAATTACAATTACTTAGTATACTACTGCAATTACTATTATTTCTTTATACAGGATGAAAATAAATAAGTCCGAAAAAATGTAAATGGTGATTCCTTGTCGAAAAATAATGTAGGTCTTTCATATAAAAAAATTACATATGCTTAGGTAGAGTTCCTTAAAGATGGCTCAAAAAACAGTTTTCAATTTTTTTGTTCAAAACAAAAAAAGTTATAGAATTTTTAAATTAGTGATTGTTTTTGCAATTTAAAAAGCATTAAATTAATATTTTTGTGGTATTCTCGTATAATTTCAAGACGGAGATAATGCCACCCATGAATTTTGATTTTTCAGAACTTTTTTTCTTGTTTCATAATTTATTATTCAAAAAATTGATTTTAAATAACTTGATTCTTTCTAAACAACTAAGAAATGTTCACTAATTTTAAATTTTCTAAAATTTTTTTTAATAAAAAATTAAAAACTGTTTTTTGTGCCATTTTAAGGGGCTGTAAACTAAGTAGGGAGTTGCTCAAATGTATATTATATTTATGTATATATAAAAGATATATAAATTTTGGCCTACACAACAAAATATTCCCACATATACCATGTATACCATTAATAATTAATGAATTTTTTACACACCACGAGTAGAACTTGGCCAGAAGTGTGTTAACTTTATAGTTTAATTCAGTTTCACTATCTGCTGTTATAACTACAGTAGTATCGTCGGCGTACATGAACACGCTACCTTCTGTAATATGATCGGACAAATCATTTACATAAAGTGAAAAAATAATTGGGCCTAAAGTACTGCCCTGGGGGGTACCCATATATACCTTAAATCTATCAGAATGTATTTTTATGGACCACAGTTTATAAGAAGTGATGGATCATACAACGGCGAACTAAAAATAACCACTAATGATATACCAGAACAACGATTAATTAGCAACATTTCATTACGTAACAATAATTATAACATGATTTTTGAAAAATATTTTGATGTCAATAAATTAATTAGGGTTTATACGTATGTACGTAGATTTATAAAAAATGCTAAAGAACTTAGAGCAAAAAAAAATGTAGGTTCATTAACTTTACAAGAATTAGATGATAGCTTTAAGGAATTAGTACGTTTAAAGTCTGTATACTATTGGGGCGGACTAATAAATCATAATTGCTTGAAATAATTCTTTATTTTCTTGTGAAAGCGGTACTTCTACGGTTAAGTAAAAACCAATAAATTCTAACCAAAATACGATCATTGTGCCGCTCTTGCAGCATATCGACCCATCTAGGGTCTGAGAACAATAGTTTAATCTGTGTAAACACGTTGCCATCAGCCCAGGTACTGACGAAACGAGAATCATAGCCGTAGATGTGGGTATTATACCAAGATACAAAAATAATGGTATATAATACGTAAGAAGTAAAATTTGTAATGTGATCTACTATACAAATAAAATAAATAACATATAAATAATATATGACATAAATATAAAATAAAATAGTAATGCAGATATCGTCAGTACATTTATTACAATTACAATTAATTTGCGGGGACCGATTTTTAGGCATCAAAAGTAAATTTGGCTCAATTATAAAATTATGTGGTTGTCATGGAAACTTATCAAAATGAATAGATAAAAGTAACAGGCATAAAAATGTTCATTTAAATAACAAGACATTAGTAGGTAAAATAGGTATATTTAAAATAACTGACAATACTCACTCATGGTTACAATAAATGGTGTTTAGAGAGTAGAACACTGTTTCAGGCACATTACGCTTGGTCATTTAACTTTCTTCCTCGTCTGAAATTTCCATTTCGGAATCAGAATCGCTGTCTTGTGTGTTTACTGATATAATAATTGGCTCCAATGTTATCTCTACTAAATTATCCAGTTGCCAACATTTGTCTTCTTCCTTAACGACATGAGATACACAGTTCTTCCATCTTTCAGGTGTTACTTTGTTTAATGCATTTTCCAGAAGTTTTTCACGTCGTCGAGTTTAAAAGTGGTATTGTTACGAGCGACGTCACCTTTACTTGAGCCCAAACCAACTCTATAGGATTCAGCTCACAATGGTAAGGTGGTAAACGCAGTACTTCAATGCCCCGATTCTTTGCCATTTCGTCAATAACATGACGTATATACTTATTCTTATGAACTTTAACAATATCCAATAATTCTCTTTTCACCATGTCATCCTCAAAAGTTATATTCTTAACAGATAACCAATCTATAATTTCTGCTTTCCTCCAAGCGCTGGTAGGTAAATTTTCGTATCTTCGTGAGTGGTAGCTGGCGTTGTCCATAACTATTATAGATCCTTGGGGTATCAAATCTAGCATCTGCTCAAAATATTCTTCAAACACATTAGCATTCATGTCTTCGTGGTAGTCGCCAGTTTTCTTTGATTCGAATTCTAACAAACCACCATCTACAAAGCCATCTTCATTGCCAATATGAGTAATAATTAACCGTGTTCCTTTCCCAGAAGGCGGTCGAAATCCTGTCGATAGCCCTTCTATAAATCCTTGTCGAGCACTCGTAACGGTATTATCATGCCATGTTTTTTTACGGTATGTCCTGCATTGATCCAGGTTTCATCCAAATAGAATATACGCCTGCCTTCACGCCTATATTTTCTTATTTCCCGAAGATAATTTCTCCTCCATGTAATAATCTCTTGTTTTTCAATTAAAACGGATCTTCTATTTATCTTCTCCCAAGTAAACTTCAACTTGCGAAGAAGTTTCCACAGTGTTCTACGACTCATTTGGGGTAGATTTTCATCCTCATTTACTGCTAGTAAAATCTTATCGATTGTAGGAATCTCTTTCCGTAAGTAGAACGAGTGAACCTTTCTACGGACAGAATTCCTCATTGCATCATCTAATTCCATCGGGCGCCGACCAGGAGATGGAAGTGGGTGAAGCACTTGTCCCAAATTTTTCTTTCCCTCACTAGTTTATAAATGGTGGATTTTGATATTCCCGTCATTGCAGAACATAATCCTACAATATCATCGACACTTTTGCAGGGTGTTGACATCGAACAGCGTCATGCACATTTAAAATTATAATTTTTTCATTAGCAGATAACGCACCACTTTTAACACGTTTTGCTGGTGAAAAGTTTTCCATTTCAAAATTATTTGCACTAACACACAAACAAACAAACAAGCCGATTCATTGCTAATAACAAACTAAACATATTTTTCATTTAGAAAGTATACGAAGCCCTTCGGTCAAACAACTAATTATCTGTAATCTTTCGCAGAAATTACAACCCGTCTGCCGTAATGACTGCGCTAACGACCCCACTTTACCTGATGATAGATAATCCAACACACATTTTGACGCTAAAGAATAATTGTTTTAAAATTACTTTATTTAGCTATATCGATTCTTAATTGTAATAATAAGAAACAAACCACATAATAGTAAATATATTTTTTGAAATAATCCACAGTTTAATAAGATACAAATAGATTCATAACTTTTGTAAAACTCAGTATACGTACCTATATAAAATTAAAATTTAAAATAGACAAATTGAGAAACGACACATTTGTCATTTATCGATTTTAGAGTTTAATTTTATATTCAAATACTGTGTTTTACAAAAGTTTTGTATCTATTTATATCTTATTAAACAGTGGAATATTGCTGAATTAAATTATTTACTATGAAAAATAGATTCCACAAAGTAAGGATTGAAACAATAAAAGAAACCACATAATAATTCATATCAAGGTAGATTTTACTATTATAATATATTTACCTACTAAAAATATGATTTTCCAAACGTATCAGGTACCTACGCCACTGCAATACGGGAGATTCGATAATTCTGACAGGTTTATTACTCCGCGCCAATAGTATACTGAGTATAGCTCAAATTGAATCATTTTATGTAAAATATAACAATTTAAAGCAGAAAAAAGAAATTAATAAAATAAGTAAGATTTTGTCTTTAAATCCGTATATAGATAAGGATGACATCATGCTAGTAGGTGGTGATTGCAAAATTCTAATTGCACATATGACAAAAACCATCTAATTATTCTACACCCAAAACATGCTTTTACTAACAAAATTGTTGAAAGAGAACATAAAAGATTGTTACATTGTGGTCCCACTACTTTATTGGGCTCACTTAGAAATCGATTATGGATAATCGCTGGTAGAAGTTTAATTCGAAAAATAACGAGAAACTGCATTACATGTTTTTGAGTTAATCCCAAATCATCTAACTATTTAATGGGAAATTTGCCTCAAGTTAGAGTCAAGCAATTTAGCCCATTTTATAATACTGGTTGTGATATTGCTGGTCCAATCTTAATAAAAGATCGAAATACAAGAGGCGCTAGACTAGTTAAGGTTTACGTTTGTTTGTTTGTGTGTATGTCAGTCAAAGCGGTGCATTTGGAAATTCTATCTGACTTAATCACTGATTGTTTTATAGCTTGTTTGCGTAGATTTATTTGTAGACGTGGTAAACTTTTAAATATTTATACTGACAATGGCACAACTTTTATTGGTGCTAATAAAAAGGTTTTTTGAAATCCGTTTCAAATAAAATTAACGATGCTATGACAAATGAAAAATTAACTGGAACTTTATTCCAGCTAGATCGCCACATTTTGGTGGTATTTGGGAAGCGGGAATTAAACGTATGAAATATCATTTAACAAGAGTAACTCATAATGCACATTTTACGTATGAACAATTTGCCACTATTTTATGTCAAATTGAGTCAATTTTGAATTCTCGCCCCTTATGCCCTTTAACCTCAGATCCTGACGACCTTAAACCTCTCACTCCAGCTCACTTTTTAATAGAAAAAAGCTTAGTTTCGTTACCGGAATCAAATTTAATTGGTGTACAAGAAAACAAATTAAAGATTTACCATCGCTTACAACAAATAACACAGCATTTTTTACGAAGATGGCAAGCAGAGTACATATCAGAACTTCAAGGAAGAGTAAAATGGAAGCAGAATTTATCAAATCAAGTGAAGGTCGGTAGTTTGGTTGTAGTCAAGGAAGACAACCTATCACCGTGTAAATGGTGTCTTGGCAGAATAACCGAAGTGTGTCCAGGTCAAGACAACATTGTACGAGTTGTGCACGTCAAAATTAAAAACAAAGTAGTGTCTCGTGCAGTGTCTAAAATTTGTGTTTTACCTGTGGAGACTAACGAATGAAACCATAAGCGCAATTAAATTAGTATAGTATTAGTTTATAAATATTTTGTAAATATGTTTGAAATCATATATTTCAAGGCGGTCGGTATGTTTAGGCCAAAGCTAGTGTAAGGGTTGGGGGAACGTTTTTGCTAAGTAAGTGGGGAGAAAACAACTTGAGCTGTTAGAAAATGTAAATATTATGAATTGTCGAGTTGTCGTTTGACCATCAAGGGTCACAGTTCTAGTTTCAAGTTCAAGTACCCGTAAACCATTGTGTATAGTTAATTGTAATAAAAAAAAGTGTACAAGTTAAAATAAAATATATATACCGTCCACATTAACAAGTTTATTCAACAGATTTCTTAAAATGTTAAAGGCAGTTTTACAGACACTGGAATCGCTAGGCTTGTATGCCTCGAGTGATGTCAGACTTTGGGGGTTTAACTGGTTTGTTGATTCTGTAAGAATTTGCCCTTTTTTGCAGCTTTTTTTAAATAATTTATTTTGAACCTACAAAAAAGTATGTTATATTAATATTGAAACAACAACTTTCAAAATTTTAAAAATGAAACTAGAGTTAACAAAGACTGCCACTTTCTCTGGGTTTAAAAATTGAGTGTTAAAAAAAATTAGAACATAAACAATTAATTTAAAAATACGCTTGTTCAAATATTTTTATACTTCCGCTTAATTGATAAAGTTTATAGAAAATCAAAAAAATATTATTTTCAAATCACGTTTCTTGAACGAAAGAAAACAGAAATAAAATAACACATAAACAAGAACACATAAAAGCTAACTGAAAATAATTAGCAAATAGATTTGAAGCTTTATCTATAAATTACCAATAAAAATTTTATTCGGCAATAAAGGTGGTGTAAAAAGTGTTGTTATTAAATTAAACTTCACATCACGATTGACATAATGTCGGACGGCGTTAACAATTAAGACAACAAGAGAGAATGAATAAAAGAGCAAAGTGTAAAAAAGTGTTATTCAAATAAAGATGGCAATAAAAGAAATAAGTAAGAACGTAATAAAATTTAGAAGAACATAAAAATATCGTTGTTTTTTTGTTTTACGATGATTTGCTCTTATGCAGCAATAAATCTAGGGTAGATATATAGCCAACCTCGTGCCGGACTTTCATTTCTTTGTACCCAGTTTTCCTGTATGGTTTTTTATAATAGTATAGTAACCAAGAGCTAAACTTAAATAACGGAAACAAAAATTTATATTTTGTTATTTTAAGTACTACGCTAGAAAGATTTAATATAAATAAAGAAATAAAAAAATATATTGCGATATAATCGCGCTGGTATTATCAACACCTTTTATGTGTTTTTGTTTATGTACTTCCTTTAACTATTGTCATCGTCCTCGGCATTCTACTCTGACTAATGAATTTTTAAATAATGGGAAGCAGCTCCTAAAGCTATTGTAATGTATGCTATTGATGAAGCAGTTCAGAATTCCGTGAGATTTAATTATAACGTGCCTTTCAGGGTTTTTATATTAAATTTTAGATACAGGAAGCATTTGCTGTTCCTAGTACGATTATCTTCAATATTTTTTTTTTCGTGCTGTTGCATCTACTTTCTCGAATCTTACATTAAGATAAAATAACGAACTTCTTCTATTTTGTTAAGTTTTTCCTTCAACATTGCGAATTCGTTGTATTTAATGAATTTCTGCAACGCGTTCATTACAAATACCGATAATAGTATTGTCACACCTTCATTCTATTAACCTGCATTTACGTCATTCCTTCTACTGATTATGCCAATTCAAATAATTACAAATGACCGTTAATTGCAAATCTCGTCCAATGCGACATTGTTGAATACGGACGTAACTAGATGGTGTTATTACAAGTTATATTTCAGAACAAAGCAATTTAGTTCATCTCAATTTCTAGATTAAATAATTATGACGGAATTAATTTGAACATATCAAATATAGAATAGGACTGAAACTTTCAACAATACTCTATATTCACAGCATGAATACTTTAGAGCTTCAAGGATTGAAAATTTTAGTGCAGCTTCGGGAAACCTTTAGTATCATATTGACACAGAAGAGTTAATCCATCATTTATCCTTAATCTGCGAGTTTTACATCGTTTTTAACAGTTTCAAAAAAAAATAAGTAGTACAGAATTTACTACTTTTACTTTACACGTAAAAAAACTGGTAGTTTTGTTTCGACACTTTATTTCTTCAAACCTCAACGAACATGATATTTTTCATATCTTCTTCACTTTAAAATTATGTATACTTTCTGTCATTGTTAATAATAGATATTTTTTTGAATTTTTCCCAATACCTATTAAATAAATGTGAAAATGCGAAAAGAAAATTAATCAATTTGATAAATCTAACGCCACATTAATTAATCTTTTAAAAGTCTAAATTTTCATTAATATTGTGTAATTGTTTATAATCAAAATATAAATAAATAGAGAACAGAAGTTATTAAAATGTAGCCCTTTATTCTATCAGAAAATTACTGGATGTAAGCAATATATTTCATTACAAGTCTAGAACTCAAGCTTTTGTAATTTGCGATTCTAAAGGGTTCTTTATTACATCAAATTCAGTTTTACAAATAAGCATTTTATTAAACTGTTTTAGGTAAAATATTTTTCTATAACGTTAACTGCATTGTATATCGAGACTGACAAGCACGAGCGGCGATTTTATTACCTTTGAGTTTAACCTCACATTTTTATTTATTTTATTTTGGTATCTATATATTTTTATTTAAAAGTGCTAGTATTAATAGTTACAAGAGGTAAATTTTAACTACGGCAAGCGTTAATTCGCTATACCGTATGTCCCAGAAAGTGTGAAGCATTCTCTTTAACATGGGGAATTTGAAAAGTCCGGCTTATATGTTCCCAAAGTGTTTTTAGGAAATTTTCACTATGGAAACGTTTTGTGTAATAACTTCTAAAATTTTACCAAACATTTTAAAAATAATTGAAAAATATATAGGGTATCATACACCGGCCGAAGTACCGTTACGTAGGGGTTGTCTCAAACGATCGCCTTTCTTGTATGCTGCGATGGAAAATTCCAGAAACCCTTGTTTACAAATGTTAATTGCTGAATTTATTACGGAAATTAATTTCTTCTACGCCAAGAATTCTTGTAAATCGACATGCTGTCATTTTATGACTAATTTTTCTTCACTTACTTAGACGTTAAACCGAATTAACGCACCTTTGATTATTTAACAGAGTATGTTATTCTTTAATTGCCCGTTAATTAATTGATTTATTGAGGATTTTACAATCCGGCTCGAAGGACCAAAATATGTTAAGTAAAACACTTTTCGACTGCGTTTTGTTGAATACACTTTATTTTTATCAATTTCAACAGTTAACTAAAGCAAATTCTTCAGTTGTACACTCAAGTAAAGTTTAAACGCAGGTGCCATTTCTGGCGGCAAGCTTTCTACCCTACTACCGAGCAGAGAGTCGAAACTACACAAAAATACAAAAAGTATTTAACACTCCCTATTATTAAACAATTAAACTAAATGTTTCATAATGTGAATATTCTCTTAATGCCATTGCCAGCTCAAGTAAAAAAAATTAAAACTTATGCCTCTTTACTAATAGAAATTAAACGCTGTTCTTTAAAATAATAATACAACTAAAAAAAGAAATCGGAACGGATTTGAATCCTAGTTTTGAAATATTATTAAATATTTTTAATATATTTGGTTAAATTTTAGAAATTATTAAGCAAAACGTTTTCTAGTAGACAGTATTAAGTGTTCTGATTGTGGAAATATACTAAAAACTCTTTGGAGACATATAAATCAAACTTTTCAAATTTCCCATGTTAAACAGAATGCTTCAGATTATCCGGAATCCACATATGTACTTTCAATGCTATTTAATTGGGGATATTGTAAGAATGTCATTAGATATAACGAGCTAACACTTCAAAATAGTCGAAAGACAACAGCATTCTGGAGACGCCGTGGTTGCTGCTAGAGTTACTTATTGAGGCGTTCAGATCCGAACTTCACATATTCCGATAGCTCGATTCCGTGCGTTCTTAGCAACCAAACCCATTTGAAAACAGGCCTAATCTAGCCAAACCTAAAATTAAAGACGTGAGGTAACTACTCCAGGTCAGGTCAACTTGTGACCCCGCCTAAGATCAGCGCCTGGACCTCCTGAACAATTTGACGTATCGATCTCCGAAATCGGTTCAGTGGTTCCGGAGGAGAAGACGAACATACAGACACACAGACAAACAGGGCCACGATTTTATGTGTATAGATACGTCGGACTGTTTATGTAATACAAGCTTATCTTTAATAATAATAATAATAATAATATTTATTGCTCTACAGGTACAAACACAATTACAGAGCAAGAATCTAAAACATATAATATTTCTTAGTTGTAGTTGTGGGTGTTTATAAAAATAATAGGTAACAATGACAGTGTGACTTTGGGATGCGTGTATTGGAAACCTAGTTTAGACATAGATGTGTGTAATGATTTGTTTGAAGACCTACTTATTCATCTGAATCAAAGAAGGTTAGACGAAAATATAATTATAGGAGGCGACTGGAATTGTCGAATCGGTTTATTAAATCAAGTTGATGACGACGTACTTCTTGGAACTCACTTAAATGCAACTAGAAATAGTATGGACGAGAAAGCCAACACTAGAGGAAAAAAATTGGTTAACACAATGGAAAATCATGGATTTTCTAGTGCTTAATGGCCGCAGTATTAGTGATAATCCTGCACAAGTGACGTGCATAACAAGTAATGGAAAAAGTGTTATTGATTTAGTATGGGTAAGTAAAAATATAGCATGTCAAGTAAAAGACTTTGCAATACATCATCTAGTAACCAGTTCCAGTCACATGTTCTGTTCCTTACCAATGAATTTTATTAGAAGTAAAAGTACAGAAAAAGCAAATCAACCAAAATTTACCACTAAAACGTATTACGTTTGGAATGACAATATGGCTCATAGATACTCTCAATTATTAAATGAATCACAGTTGATCTATTTTAATAGTGACGATACAAACGAACTAGAGCAAAACTTAGAGTGCGCTATACGTCAAGCTGCTATAAAATCAGGAGTCTTACGAAATGTTAACATCAACTTAACTAACAATAAATACCTAAACACGCCTTGGTTCGACAGAGAATGTAAAATAGCTAAAAACGACATTAAATACGCCTACAAAAGATGTAAAATGTATAGTTATTCTCATCATGATACGAACGAATACATATTGAAAAGGAAAAGCTACACCAAACTTTTACGAGAGAAGAAGAAGGCTTACTACATTGATATTTTAAATAAATTAGCAAATGTACGGGATAATAGTGAATTCTGGAAACAGATTAGAGCAGTAAAACCAAAAACTAATAACTATTTAAAAATAAATCTGGAAAAAATGGTTGAATATTATCAACTTCTGTATCCAGCAAACAACAGCACGATCAGTACCACAAATTAAATAAATGCACAACATCCTACATTAGACTGATCAATTACCTTAAAAGAATATCAAAAAAGCAGTACTAACTACAGAGAATAATAAAGCTACAAGATTAGACAATATAACCAACGAATGCTACAAATACTTACCAGGATCTTGGGAACACTTTGTGCTAAACATGCTGAACAAAATATTATCAAGTGGAAAAATTCCTAACACGTGGACTGAAGTGATGGTAAAGCTTTTATTTAAAAAAGGTGATAAACAAAACCCTTCAAACTATCGGGGAATTTCATTAATAAATACAATATTAACAAAAGTTCTCAATCGAAGACTAACAACTTACTGCGAAGGAATGAGCTTGATACCAGAAGAACAAAACAGATTTAAAGAAAATAGAAGTACTACAGACAGCATATTCGTGTTATAGGTATACATTAATAAATACTTTCACTATGAAAAAGAAAAGTGCCCTTTACGCGATATTTGCCGACTTTAAAAGAAACTGTGGTGTAAGTTAAATAATTTAGGTATATATGGTAAAACTATAGACTTGCTAAAAAACTTTTATAATAGTGCAACAATAATTCTGAAAGTAAATTAAGAAACATCTAATAAAATTCCAATATCTACAGGTGTAATGCAAGGAGATTCCATAAGCCCTTTGTTGATTACGTTGTACACTCATGGAATTTAAAACTTGGACACCACAATTTCTGTAAACAAAAGTTTGTACATTGTGAAGCGGGCTTAAGGGTATCATTTACAATTCTAACAGCAGGTAGTCTCAGCAGTAGTTATCTTATAGAAGTACTGTAGAATGAATCATTACACCTAAGCACGTTTTAGAAAATAGGTAATTTACGTTGCTTACTTAACTTTTTTCTTTAAAGAATATATTTGAAGGTATCGCTAATTAAACACCATAGCTCGATTAATCATCGAATCAAAATTTTGTTTAGGAAATGTTTACAAAATAAAATTAGAAATAATTTTGATTTAAAAAACGTCTACAAGCAATAACTTTTAAATTAAATCAAAAACTAAACATGGTTATTTGGGTTGACTGATTATTACTTATTTTTAAATAAATCTAACCTACTAATTATTGTAAGTTATTAAAAAAAATCATTAAACTCTCTATTCATAATATTTAATCCTTACAAAATGTATATTATATGACGTTTCATTTTTTTCTGTAGTTAAATAGTTTAGGTATATATGGTAAAACTATAGACTTGCTAAAAAACTTTTATAATAGTGCAACAATGATTCTAAAAGTAAATGGAGAAACATCTAATAAAATTCCAGTATCTACAGGTGTAATGCAAAGAGATTCCATTAGCCCTTTGTTGTTTACGTTGTACACTCATAAAATTTAAAACTTGGACACCACAATTTCTGTAAACAAAAGTTTGTAAATTGTGAAGCGTGCTTAAGGGTATTATTTACAATTCTAACAGCAGGTAGTCTCAGCAGGGTTATCTTATAGAAGGACTGTAGAATGTAATATTACACAAAGCACGTTTTAGAAAATAGTTAATATAAAAAGTGAAAATAAAAAAAGGCAATTCTTATTGTCAACGTATATATTTAGTTTTTGACAAGAATTTATTACATAATTATAATTAAGATACCAAGTTATAGTTTAAAATTAAATGAAAACTTTTTTTTTAATAAAGGTATTACTAAATAAATAAATTAAGAAATCAATAATGGGTGTGACCTCCATTATTATTGATACATTCTTGGAGGCGTCTGCTCATTGACGCTATCAAGGTATCAATATAATTAATATTAATCGTTTCCCATGCGGTATCAATGGCTGCAATTAGTGCATTACGGTTTACTGGTATAAAATTTGGCCCTTGTTGTCTTCGGATAACAGCAAGTATTCGAGCCCAAACATTTTCGATAATGTTAAAATCTGGGCTTTTGCTGGCCAGGGTAACAGCTCCAAGTTATTTTCTCGTATCCAATTGCGCACAACCCGCGAAGTATGAATAGGGGCGTTGTCCTTTAACAACAAAAATACATTATGAAAATGTTAATTCAACAGATCCCGAACTATTTTTGGAGAAAGTATAGTGAAATAAGAATACTTACTTGTTGGAAAATATAATCTTCGTCTGGATAAAACACTTCGACTGAAGGTTTCATAATAGTTTCCAAAATATCCAAATACGCAGCAGAATCAAGACGTCCATCGATAGCCCAACAAAATCCTAGACCCCTAAAAATCACTCGATTCCAAAATTCCAAAGGTTCGTTCACATATCGTCTTGCAAATTCCAGACGACGTCTCATATTTTCGTCACTGAGAACTTCTTTCGCAGCAGCATTATACTTCTTTATTCCCATCTCCTTTAATCTTTTTTGTGCAGTTATACGGCATCCGGGAAAATGTGTATCTGCTATAGCCCTAGAGTATGTAGCAAATGGTTGTTCTGTTACGTAATGAAACAACTCGAGATCTTGAGCACGTGTAGATACTTTAGGTCTACCACTTCCGATGGCTCTTTCCAAAGTGTGTTCAAGATTCCATTTTACTCGGTAATGCCCTACGGTGCTTTTTGGTATATCTAACATACGTGAAATTTCACGCACGCTACGGCCCGCCGCTAATTCCGAAACAATCCGCGCTTTCAAATCAGCACCGAGATGAGGTGGCATTTTCACAACACTTGAAATTTTAAACTAAAATGGAATTTACATTTCTTACTTTATTTATTGGTTCACACTACCCCTTCTCAAACAGTAGGTAATTGTTTATTTATTACATACTTCTAATGACCAATGTAACAACCCTTAGAGCAATATGACTCAAAGGAAGTAAATTAAACAAGCAAGGATATTCTATTGTTATTGAAACTTATTCATAAAGTAAAAACCATTTCCTTATAATGCTAATGGACAGGATTTTTTTTTAAGTATTAAGATTACAATAGAGAACTTATAAATTTCTTAGCAATAACATACACGTTCTTGGTTTTTAAGTTGTCATAAATTTTATATGATATAAATTTGTGTTTCTAATATTACATCACAAACTAATCTTTATTCGCCAAAAATTGTTGCTTAAGTTGTAAAGCTTCGTACACACCTGAACAACAAACCGAGCAACAAACATAACAACGAACCGAAAGTCACAATCCGAACAACAAACGGAACGTTTGTGCTGTTCCTATAATTATTTTCAGTAGTTTTCAGTTCATATATATTTATTATTGAGAAGAGAAAATTGCGGAAAACAAGAAGATAGTGCCAACCAAATTTTTACGCACAAAGAAGAGTAAAAATTATAATTTACTTCGCTTTTTTTATTTTGGAAATTTCCCGCCCAAATGATGCTAATAGGGACATCATTTTTTCTTGCATTCTTAAACACTGATTAATTTAAAACATTTTTCTTCTGTCAACTCCATAATATTACCTAAAACACAACAAACCCACAAAAGGGAAGGACAAAAATAAATAATTTAATTCTCCCGCATAAGTTTGTTCGCCGTTTTGTTTAGATTCGTCCAAACCTGCAAACGCATTCGCGCGCATTTTTTGATGTCGGAGAAAAAACCGACAAGTTGCGGGAACGCCGCAAACCGTTCGTGGAACAATCAGGACTTGCGAATCTGTTCTAAAATTCGTACGTAGCACCGTCCAAATTAATGTTCCGATTGCCGTTCGGTTCGTTGTTCTGTTTGTTCCTCGGTTTGTTGTTCAGGTGTGTACGAAGCTTTACAATAAGCATATTAATATGAACTATATCTTATGAAAGGAGAGTTATGTAACTATAATTAACGACTTAACGTTACGTTAGTAGATTCCATTTACTATTTACACATATTTTCTTGGAACATTCGATAATTAACTATCGGGATATGATGACCCTATACTTCGCAGGTTGTGCGCAACTGGATACAAGCAAATAACTTGGAGCTGTTACCCTGGCCAGCAAAAGCCCAGATTTTAACATTATCGAAAATGTTTGGGCTCGAATACTTGCTGTTATCCGAAGACAACAAGGGCCAAATTTTATACCAGTAAACCGTAATGCACTAATTGCAGCCATTGATACCGCATGGAAAACGATTAATATTAATTATATTGATACCTTGATAGCGTCAATGAGCAGACGCCTCCAAGAATGTATCAATAATAATGGAGGTCACACCCATTATTGATTTCTTATATTTATTTATATAGTAATACCTTTATTTAAAAAAAACGTTTTCATTTAATTTTAAACTATAACTTGGTATCTTAATTATAATTATGTAATAAATTCTTGTCAAAAACTAAATATATACGTTGACAATAAGAATTGCCTTAGTTTTTATTTTCACTTTTTATATTAACTACAGAAAAAATGAAACGTCATAAAATATACATTTTGTAAGGACTAAATATTATGAATAGAGAGTTTAATGATTTTTTTTAATAACTTACAATAATTAGTAGGTTAGATTTATTTAAAAATAAGTAATAATCAGTCAACCCAAATAACCATGTTTAGTTTTTGATTTAATTTAAAAGTTATTGCTTGTAGACGTTTTTAAATCAAAATTATTTCTAATTTTATTTTGTAAACATTTCCTAAACAAAATTTTGATTCGATAATTAATCGAGCTATGGTGTTTAATTAGCGATACCTTCAAATATATTCTTTAAAGAAAAAATTAAGTAAGCAACGTAAATTACCTATTTTCTAAAACGTGCTTAGTGTAATGATTCATTCTACAGTCCTTCTATAAGATAACTCCTGCTGAGACTACCTGCTGTTAGAATTGTAAATGATACCCTTAAGCCCGCTTCACAATGTGCAAACTTTTGTTTACAGAAAATTGTGGTGTCCAAGTTTTAAATTTCATGAGTGTACATTAGTGACATCATTAAATTCTTTTAAGATCATCGAAGTAGAGGAGTTAATCTGAATAGTAATACGGAAGTAATTATGTTATGGTTTGCCGACGACATAGTAATTTTATCAGACTCAGCTTTAAATTGTCAGCACCAATTGAATATATTATCTAAATATTGTACAGCAAATTGTCTATTCCTGAATACCACAAAAACTAACATTGTTCGATTCGCTAGAGGAAGACCGAAAGTTGAACCTCCTTTTGTGTTCGAAAATAAAAAAATAAGTGTAGCAAAAACTTATAAATATCTAGGTGTGACGTTTTCTAATTCGAAAAATTTAGAATAGGTGCAGAAGAATCAGTAAGAAAAGCAAAGTTATCTTATATAAAGGTAATCAAAATATTAAAATAATCAAAAACGGATAATTTGGGAACACGCGTAGCTTTATATAATTCTATAGTTAAAGCTACGTTATTATATTGCGGAAAAATATGGGCACCATTTTATACAAAAATACTGGAATCAGTTCAAGTACAATTTAAAAAAAAAATGTATTTTTGGCCCCAAAGTACACCTGACTTTATGGTTAGATTAGAGGTGGGAAAAGAAAAACTCGAATATGATGTACTCAAAAGAACATTGAATTATTGGTTCCAAACTGCAAATCTACCAAATTCGCGCCTTCCGAAGCTATGTTTAAATGAGCTTCGTAACAGTAAGACAAACAATAACTGGATGTATCAACTGAAAATGTTAATGAGAGACGTAGATGGGGAGTATTTGCAGAATATTACAAATCCGAAACAGTTTAAACAAGAAAGAGATAAACAGGAAACTTCACTTTTTGAATATGTGTGACATTAATTTGGCATAGGTGACGCGCTATAGCATAATATACTACTCGCTTATATAGAACGTACTTAAAATATAGAACCAATATAAACAAACAGAGGTTAGTAAGCCAACTTAGGATTTCTTATAAAAACAAAATAAAATTCTACATCAATTCCTTAACGTACATCATTAAAACTAACGAACAATGTTCAATTTGCAATTTAAATGAATTAGAAACCGCCAAACACTTCCTAATGAAGTGTCCACTATATGAAGAAGCAAGGTCTAGATTCATAAAGGTGTATGTGACAGAAAAGATTGAATCAATTTTAAAAATAAAAAGCCATAAACAACTTAATGATGTATTTCAGTACATTAGCCAAGCACTGAAGATTAGTTCGTTTTGTATGAATGAATGAAAATTAATGTAAGCTATATTTGTAATTAGTATTAATTTGTTTAGAAATGTAACTAAACTCTATTGTAGTTCCCATAAGGAAAGAACAAATAAACTTATTATTATTATTATTAGTTGTAGTGCAAAATTAAATAAATATTATACTTTAAAACCTAACTAAAATTATAAAATATTGTTTAATAGTGATTGTAAATTACAATTATTGATGTCACGTGAACTACAACTATTATCAAAAATGGAACAAAGGTTATGTATGGGTGATTTATGCAAAATGTTGGTGCGTGGAGTGACATAATAAAAGGCTTGATGAGAACGATATGAATAATTCGGTACATGAAAGTTAATTAATGACAGTAAGTGCATAAGTTTATATAAAATTGACAAATTAGTACACTCTCTTCTTTTTTCCAACGAACAAAAATTAAACCGTGATAAAAAAGTTCATAGCAAATGCCTCTTTCTGGATAGACACCATCACATTTAAACACTAGGAATTTGAGAAATTTCCTTTGAATATTTTCAATGCATTTTTTCTGGTATAAATAAGTAGGGAACCAAATGGGTGAGCAATACTCAAGCTTACTTCTTACAAGCGAAAGGAATAACGTGATTAAAATATCAAAAAAATAATTTATAATAATAATAATAATATAATAATATTGTTTATAACTCAACAAAAACAAGTATCCCGATTACAGAGTAATATTAACTTAAACAAGTTTATAGTATAATAAAAGTAACAATGTACGTATGTATGCAAATTTAAAATAAAAAAAATAACTAAGTATAATTGGTTATTATTAAAATTAATATTAAATCCTATTTTCTAATAGCAGAATCTGAATTTCATTTTTAAATTTTGTAAATTCAAATTGAAATAAATCTATATGGTCAGGTAACTTGTTATATAAAGTAGTCATTTTGAAAACTGGCAATTGGTTTTCGGCGTAGGTACCATAAGTTTACATTTTAATTAAACTGTGTATTCTAGGTGTTCGGATACCAACTTTTTCTAATATGTAAGGGTTATCAATTTTTCCCATCAACAGTTTTTCTAAATTGTTGGAATGTGGTGATAATAGTTATTTAAATATTGATGACAGTAAAGGAGGTATATGTGATTTTAACGATAATATTTTATTTTAAAAAATCTATACCGAACATTTTCCAACATACGCTTGTATTTGTTGAAAAATGGTAAACCAAACTATTATAGCATATTCCAATTTAGACATTATGTAGCTATTGTATAACGCCGTAATTGCCCAAGTCAATTTAAATTTAACAGTAATAACCACATTATTAGAGAAGCTTAATTTATCATCGAACCATACACCTAAGTCACAAATACAATTTTTGCACACTAACACAGAATCATTTAAGTTGTATGAGAATTTTATCGGGTTGATTTTTCTAGTATAGGACATCACAACACATTTATTTACGTTTAGGTTCATTTGATTTATAACACACCAGTTCCGTATTCTATCCAGATCTTCTTGGAGTCTGATTGCACTATCGACGTCGGTAACAACTCTAAATATTTTTAAGTCGTCTTCATAAAGTAATGATTCCGACAATTTAGCACAGTTAAGTATGTCGTTAAAAAATAATAAGAATAGTAGCGTTACAATTATTTAAGTAATTACTATAAGCTGTCTTAATTTCAGTTTTAATTAATTTTCGATTTATTTTATAGTTTTTAAAATCTTGTTCCGAATTAGTTCTAAGATATGATTTCCTATAAAAATTCGTCTTTTTAATGATGTTTATAATTGATTTAGTAAACCATACTGGGAAACTATTTGAACTCCTACTTAAAGGAACAAATTCTTTAAAGGTTTTGTGCAAAACACTGTAGAATACAGTTGGGATCTCTACTAGTCATATACGTTTTTCAGTCTACAGCCTTCAACTTTTTATAAATTGAAATAAAGTCAGCTTTTCTAAAGTTAAACTTGTTGAAATTAGTGTTTAAACCTGTCATCTTTAATTTTTTTGCGATTTTATACTTATACATAAAAACGGGTGATATAAATTTGGAATTACGTATGATGAAAGCTAATGTAGAAGTAGCCGAGTGGCATATTCTGTTGACATGTTCCGAAAACGTAAACTTGGAATCAAAGTAAACACCTAGATCTTTGATTAGAACTGATCGTTTTATAATTTGCTGGTCAATACAATAATCATTAATAATTGGCTTTTTCTTACGTGTATACGTTACAATTTGGCATTTGTTTAAATTTAGAGACAAACAGTTAGACGAACACCATGCCTGTACAATGTCTAGATTATGTTGAAGATAATTACAGTCATTTATCTTAGAAACATGTACATATAACTTTAAATCGTCGGCAAAAAAGAGTTTGTTACATGATAAGATGTCTGATAGGTCGTTGATAAAAATCAAAAATAGAAGAGGACCTAAGTTTGACCCTTGAGGAACTCCAGAAGTGGCGAGTATTGGACAAGATAAATAATTATTAAATGTTATGTATTGATGGCGGTTGAAAAGATATGAGCGAAAGAATAACAGTAATGAGCTGTGAAAACCAAAGTTCTCCATTTTTTCAATAAGGATGTCATGTGGAATATGGTCAAAAGCTTTTGCTATATCTAAGTAAACAACGTCTACTTGGCCTAAGACGTCAAGTTTTGATGTAACAAATTCTGTAAAACAAGCAAGATTAGTAATTGTAGATCGACTAAGCATAAAACCATATTGACGAATACTTGGATAAATTATGCTATATAATACCATTTCGAAAACTTTGGCAAAAGTGTTTAAAATGCTAATCGGACGATAATTGGTGCAATCATTAGGATCGCCACTCTTGAGAATGGGACAAATATTAGAATTTTTCCATATTTCAGGAAAGCAATTAGTTTTTATAGCGATGTTAAAAATAGCACATAAGGGTTTAGCCAAAATAAAAACACAATCCTTTACTAGGAAAGAACGAATCTGATCTGGTCCTGCAGTGTTTTTGTTACTTAGTCTTTTAATACATTTGATAACCTCATCTTCGGTAACACTCTTAATCAATATATTTTGCATGTTATTAAACTGTGCATAATGATTAGATGGATTAATTATGTTTAAAGAAAACACGCAAATGCATTTACAATAGATTGAGGATCAGAGTATACAATGGTATTATACTTTACACTATTAGGTATCCGGGATGTTCGTTTAATAGAATTAATGAATTTTCACAAGCTTTTTGGGTTTCTTTTTAAGGAAGTTTCCACATCAATCAAATACTTCTTATAGGAATGAAAAATTCGAGCAGCAATAAATATAAATAAAAATAAAAAAATAAATTGTTTACGATGATGCTATACCCGGTTGTCTCCCACCTTATGTAATTCCGTGTGCAAATTCGTGATAGAATATTGTGTAATATATCAAAACATTCAGAAAATGTGAAGAATACGAAAATGAATAGTGGACATCTCGCATATAAGTCCAAGAGATACTAACCGGAAGTGGCGTCATAATATCTCCCAAAAATTATAATATCATATTCTTAAATCGCAAAATTTCCACAAAAAAATTCTGTGCAATTTGTTCTACGCATCAAAATCTTTTTATTGGTACCTCATACGTCCAAAAATTCCAATCGGAAGTTGTTAAAATATCAAAAAAAGACGTTCTTACGCACCAATTCATAATAATTTTACACTTTTCCAAACTTAGATCACACAATTTTGAAATAAATGTTCTCTGCCAATTTGTTATACGCACCAAAATATTTTTAACGGTACTTCAAACAACCAAAAGTTCTAACCGAAAGTAACTATAAAAACTTTTTCATTACCCCCACCTTATGGAATTTCGGGTACAGATTCAGAATAGAATATTGTGTAATATATAAAAATGTTCAGAAAAATGTGGAGAATAATAATGGATGGTCGACATCTTGCTTATGAGTTCAAGAGTTCCTAACCAGAAGTGACGTCATAATATCCTCCAAAAAATATAATATCATATTTTGCAGGCTTAAATCGCAAAATTTCGAAATAAATGTCTATGTATCAAAATCTTTCTAACGGTACCTTATACAACCAAAAGTTCCAACCTAAAGTTAATAAAATACTTAAATCATCATGGATCTTTATTTCATAATTTGAAGTAACCCGTCTTAACCCTGGAATGGATACAGGGGTATTCGAGCACCCCACGGGGAATTTGTTTTTACAATATTTTTGTCAGTTTTAGGTTGGCTAATCTGTGGCTTTAGGTATTCTTATTTGAGGTTATAACGTGTGTGTTTATAATAACAACTGTTTTAATAATAATTTATTTAACAAGAAAACAATAGGTTGGGGTATTGAGATACCCCTGTATCCGTCTGTGTGTGCATTTTTTATAGTAGTGTCATCAGTTTTAAAAAATGACTGAGAGAAAAACTGTCAAATACACTGATTTGAACTTTGAGGAAACAGTACTAAGGTGGTAAAGGGTGTCCCAGTAAGAACGCCGGATTTGAATTGGCCGCCATTTTTTTCGTATGAGATTGGCTGCACTGTACCTACACTTTTTGTTTTTTATATTTGTTGCAGTTACTGGATATGGAGCGTTACACTACTGAACAACGAGTTTTAATTGTGAAAACTCATTATCAGAATGGCGAGTGTTATGCTCAAACTGTTCGCAGGCTGCGCGCGCCTTTAGGCCGGAATAATGCGCCTAATGAGTGATTTCTTTCTTTGGGGGGTTTCTCAAGTCACAGGTTTATGAACACAATCCCCGAACCATACAAGACCTGAAGCAGGAAATTCGACGTGTCAGCGCCGAACTCCAGGCGCAAGACTGTGCAAAAGTAATCACAAATTTCATGGACAGAGTCACTAGCTGCAGAGCATCTCGTGGTGGACATATGCCAGATGTCATTTTCCACACTTACTTCGGAACGTGTGCCCTTTGTGTTCATGTATGAATATGTGTCATTCCTTTCAAATATAGTTTATTTTAAGTATAATTAAATCCGGCGTTCTTATTGGGACACCCTATACAATGAAATAGAAGAACCTGACGACGATGTTGGGAGTGAATGTGAAGATAACGTGGAAGTTTTGTCTGATAATCAAAGTGTAGTTTCCGCAGCTGATACTTCGGATGAAAGTGATATAGATGATCGGAATGGTGATATACTTACTGGCAAAAGTGGAATTAAATGGACTACAAAAGAACTCCCTAAAACAAAAACGGCGGCACGTAATATTGTGTTAAAAGTTCCAGGTATAAAGGCTAATGCAAGAAATATTTCGAGCGAATTTGAAGCTTGAAGGTTCTTTTTACTGAAAACATGATTGACAAGATTGTAAACTATACAAACCAGGAAATTGAGAGAAAAAACACGAAATTATGGAGAAGCTAGGTATGTTGAACATACAGACTCGATAGAAATATTAGCTGTTATAGGGCTATTGTATATATCCGGAGCTAGAAAAGACGCCCATTTACCAACTTGTGAAATGTTTTCGAAACAAAGTGCTAAAGTATATAGATGCATAATGAGCGAACCACGGTTCAAATTTTTAATAAATTGTTTTCGATTTGATGACAAGAATATCAGAAATCTGGACGACAAATTTGCACCAATTCGTGAGTTATGGGAGTGTTTTATAACTATATGTACTGAGAGTTACACTCCTCATGCATATTGCACTATAGATGAACAGTTGCTTGGATTCAGAGGACACTGCCCATTTAGAGTCTATATAGCGTCAAAACCTGATAAGTACGGGCTCAAGATAGTAACAATGTGTGACAGCAGAACTTTTTATATGATCAACGCAATTCCCTACATTGGAAAGGAAAACAGATCCAGTCAAGAACCACTTGCATCTCAGTTAGTGAAAACTTTGTCTACTTCTATTCATGGTACGAATCGCAACATAACAATGGACAATTGGTTCACTTCTATTCCACTGGCACATGATATGCTAAAAACTGCAAGATAACTATTACTGGTACTCTTCGACATAATATAAAAGAAATTCCTCCATCCTTTTTGCCAAACAGAAAAAAGCTATTTTGTCTTCCCAGTTTGCCTTTCATCAAAAGAAAACACTTGTATCGTTTACACCAAAACAATCTAAGTCTGTTATTTTGTTGTCTACAATGCATTATTCAAAAGAAGTCAATTCAGAGTCCCATAAGCCAGAAATAATCGAATTCTACAATTCCACAAAAGGTGGTGTAGATACATTCGATCAGATGGCACATTTCTATACTGTTGCTCGAAAAACACGTAGATGGCCTATGAGGTATTTTTACGGAATGTTAGATCAAGCTGGCATAAACTGTATGGTACTCTTCAGACTAGCTACGAAGCAGGACAAAATTATAAGAAGACAATTTCTTACTAATCTGGGATTACAGTTAGCTCAATCGCATATGAAGAGGCGGCTCGACAAAAATTACCAAAAGAATTAAAACAAGATATTGCTGACGTTTTGAATATCAACAAGTATGAAGACGAGCAGGAACCTCAAGAGCCGCCAAGAAAACTCCAAAAACACAGCAGATGTCATCTTTGTCCCAGGTCTCGTGACAAAAATCCAAAATAATCTGTGCAAAATGTTCCAAGGCGGTATGCCCAGAACACCGTGAAAACGTGTGCAATTCTTGTATGTAGGATGTCTGATTGTTCGTTATTAGTGTTTATTTCGAATAATATGAATATATATGTTCTCCATAAGCACTCAATTTATTTATTTCAATGGGGTGTTCAGGTACCCCATGTATCCATTTATGTTCGTAGTGCTTATGTATCCATTCCAGGGTTAAGCTAATTGTGATCGTATCCTCAATAAAGAAAGTATCAGAAGCAAATAAATTGCTGCTGTGTGGTGTGTTAATTTTTAAAAATATTTATATTTTTTTATAATATGTTATAATACTTTCAAGATCTCCTGGCGGAAAGCAATTTAATTAAAAATAAAAATTTTTTATTATTGTTCTTTTTAAGCACATCACCGCGATACGTAATAATTTGAGAGTATTTGAACCAAATAAATTTATTTTACGTACAGAACGAAATTTTAACGAGTGTAAATACTAAGAGTTAAACACAGAATTGCGGTACAATATTAATTTTAAAAAGAAGAATCACAAAATGCCAACATTATAATGAAATCGATGATAAGAAAGTTTTGCTAGTATTTTATTGACTTCCGGTTGGAATTTTTGGTAGTATGAGATACCGTTGGGAAGATTTTGATACGTAGAACAAATTTATTTATTTCGAAATTTTGCTATTAAAGCATGTAAAAATGTGAAGTTATAATTTTTGGGTGATATTGTGGCGTTAGTTCTGGTTAGGACATCTTAGACTCATTTGCGAGATGTCCACCAAAGATCTTCGGATTCTCCACAATTCTCTGAAAATTTTGATATATTGGTGGTGGCTAATGGAAACGTTTTTGTAGTATTTTATTAACTTTGTTGGAACTTTTGGTTGTATGAGGTACGGTTGGTAAAATTTGGAGCGTAGAACAAATTTGTAAAAAACATTTATTTCGAAATTTTGTGACCTAAGCTTGTGAAAGAATAAAATATTGTTGTAAAGTTGTTTACTTTTGTTTACATAAAATTCGGTGAAACCAAAAACACAATTTTAATGATATCTATTAGATTACATACCGTGTGTCTCTGGCAAGACGCAACATAGGAATTTCACTATAGAAAAAAATTGAATTGATCTACTAAGGAAGGCTATGAAATTTTCGTATTGACGTATACGTTACAATTAATTGTTATTGCGTGTTCCTTATTGTAATATTCTCTAATTTAATTTTTGAAAATGAGTGTGTATACAATCCCTGAGAAAGTTCAAATGGTTAAGGGGATATACAGAGGTGAGCGCTATAGAAACAATTCTGCTTTGTTTGCTGCACCTTTTCCGGAGCGGCAGAGAAACCGCAGTGAACACAAGCGTCCGAAACAGGTTCAACAAAACCAGAAGATGGACAACGATAAAGAAATTAATGTACTCGGTGCTGTGCAACTTAACTCTTATATTAGTATTCAACAACTAAGTATCGACTGTGGTGTAAATAGCTGTCGAGTTCATACAATTTTATAAAGTATAAACCGATGCTGATAAAAGGCAAGAATTTTGTGAAACATTAATGGAAATACGCAATAATGATATGAATTTTGTTAAGAATATTTGCTTCACCGATAAATGTTCGTTTAATCTCAATGTAGTTTGCGGTATCAGCATGATGGGTGTCCAGCACATAATGCGAATCAAATAAAACAACTTTTAAATGAAGAAGTTCCTAGAACCTAAATTGGAAGAAGTGAGGAAGTTACTTGGCCACCAAGATCACCAGGTTTATCCCCCAATGACTTCTTTTTATGGCCTTACATATCTTCAAAGGTTTATACCGACAGAACCCATGACACAATTGAGTCTTTAAAAGATAAAATTGTGGAAGCAAGTATAATTTCAAATGTGCAACGAAACTTCTATTTGAGGCACTGTTTAGCAGTAAATGGACAGCATTTTAACCAGTTGCTATAAGCCAATCACTTCGCATGTAATACCTATTAGCTTTCAGTTCTGTATATCTACAAACAAATCGGTCCTTTTCAGGACCACTAACACATTTATAGAAAAGAATTTTTAATACGATGTAATTAAAACTTAAAACGACAATAACTTTTAATAAAAAGCCATAATTGAAATTACAACATTTCTTGAAATTGTTCTTGGATGGTTTTAAAACAATAATCTTGTTATCTTGTTTGTTGACTCCTGGATTCTAATAAAACCTAAAATAGAAAGTCAAAAGAGAAATAGGAAATTAAATAATTTAAAGCACAAACCTCTACGCTCTCAATATTCATAACATTAAAAATCTTAATCGGGCGTTTTCTAAAAATCACGAGTTTCAAATTGTTTATGATCAAGAAGCTAAAAATGTACAACATCTCCAATTTTGGGTTATACTTCGCTGATTCCGAATAAAGTCCTTAGAACACCAACTTCTGTTTATCGGTAGAGACCAGTAGTAGAGACAAACTACTCGATGCATACTAATCGAAATATCTGTCTTATCTAAAATAACAATTGTAGTGACTTAGAATAAACTTTTAGCTTTAGAATACCTGCATATTCTTGCAAGATGCAAGTATTACGTCTAATAGTTTACACGCAGGTCTACTCATTTAACCTCAAATTCAATACGAACAGGTTTTATGCAAAAGTATTTCATTATGCTTGCTTCAATAGCTATATTAAAATATGAAAGCAACTGAACATTGATTAGAATTTTCGTAAAATCACAAAATACTGAATACTTAGTTTTTACAAATTTAAAGAATAATATTTACATTTGAAGGAAGATTAGACATTCTACACTTGTTCTCTCTTTCTAACTTCAACAAAATGTCGTAACGTATAGGGTATACTACAATCCGAAATTTTCATAGCAATAGTAGATCAAATGAAATTTTTTCTATAGTAAAAATCCTATGTTGCGTCTTGCCAGAGACACACGCAAACATAGTTCGTGTACAACTACCTCTTTCGCGCCTTTTCACTCTCTTTCGCAATGAATTTTAACATGTTTCAACGTTTACAAAAATATCGTAAAAGTTAAGACTAAACAATTTTCTCCTGAAAAATATTATGAAATGGACCGAAAGAGCTTTTTTTGATATTTTAGCAATTTCCGGTTTGAATTTTTTGTTGAATAAGCAACCGTTCGAAAGATTTTGATGCGTAGAACAAATTTGTACAGAACATTTATTTCGAAATTTTGCGATTTAAGTTTGTAAAAATGTGATATTATAATTTTTGGGGGATATTATGACGTCACTTCCGGTTAGGACCTATTTGACTCATATTCAAGATGTCCCTTATTCATTTTTGTTTTCTTTACATTTTTCTGAACATTTTGATATATTACACAATATTCTATCGCGAAAATGCACATCACGGGCGATATTTTCTTACATAACGCGGTGGACTACGGAGTTTGAATAGCATTTTCCACAGAAGTCATTATTGAAATTAACGTAATTAATTTTTGAAATTTCTTACGTTTTTATTTTTCTAAACCAATTAAAGCTAGTACTCCAACTTGGTTTATTGTGCAATCTTCATTATTTATAATACATATTTAATTCTTCACTTTCTTCTTTAATTTACTATTTTAGGGTAAATACATGTAACCATTCAGGCGGCATTTTTCATTCTAATTAATTTCATCTCTTAGGTTATTTTTGATCTAAACCGATCTAAGGAGTTTAATAGGTAGGTAACATTTTACATCTAAAATTCTATTAGCAAACTGCCGAAACTGCACCAAGTATATACAGAGTGGAACAAAAGTCTGGAAACTCTCAATTATCTCACAAATGGGTAGTACGAATTGTACAACATTTTGGATAAGTATATTTTGGGACACGAAGATTCCAGATTTGACATCTGCAATGTTGCCAGAATTACCGTTTTTCTGATATTATTACTAACTTTGGTTTTTAAATAGATCACCCCGTATATTGATTATTGAATGTCCCCTTCAATACGAGTTCAATCATAATGTAACACTCAATATTTGATAAAGTCAGGAAGGTCTTAAATTAAATAAAACTGTCCATTGCAGATATCAAATCTGGAATCTTTGTATCCCAAAATATACTTATCCAAAATGTTGTACATGTTGTACAATTCGTACTACCCATTTGTGAGATAATTGAGCGTTTCCAGACTTTTGTTCCACTCTGTAATTAAATATCAGTTTTGACCTATTCTTTGTATGGTTAATATAATTGAAGATCACTTTAAGAAACTGTTTTTAAGTAAAATTTGTATAAAATTCAAATTCAAAATACTTTTATTTCAGTAAATTAATCCACAAATTCGTCAAAATGAAAACCTGTGTCTCTCATCACATCACATTGGGCAATTTTAAACGCTTTAGGTACACAATTTTATTGCGTTTGGTCACGTCCTTACTAAGTTAATTAAGTTTTACTTACAGAGTATTTACAAAAATCAAAGTTTTCGTGTGCGATTTACTACTGTAAAATGACACAAACTTTATTATTGAAATTCTAAGCTGACGACTAATATAAGCGTTGCATTTCCATGGTAGAAGACTATTTAAATGTAGAATTTGAAGGAAGATGGATTGGCCGTGGAGGTCTGGTTACTTGGCTTGCTAGGTCACCGGATCTTACAAAGCCAAATTTTTCCTTTGAGGTTTTGTTAAAAACATATTATATTAAACGAAGATGACCACACGCGACGATATGGAGCGATAAATAATTGATGCTTTCCGCAGCATTGACAGGTAATACTGGAAGATGTAAATCACTCGTTTCTCAGATGAATTGAGAAGTGCTTAACCCAAGAAAGACGTCATTTTCAAAATGTATTTAATTATAATGGTGCATAGTTTTAATAAATAATTTGTTTAATGAAGTATTTTAGCAATTGGATGTACTTAATAAAAAAATGTAAGAAGATAATAAGAAAATGTTTCATGTGCCGTTTGATAAAATTAAGTTATGTCCATTACAATTGTCTCCCGTTTCTTCAAATCCCAGCTGCACTTTACGAAAATTTTGCGATTTAGGATGTCTTCTGTCTGGCTATTCTTTGGGCATAGATTCTCGGCTCTAGTACCGCATTTAGTTCACATTCTCCCAAGACGTAAATCATATCTATCATTTCATGTCTGGTAAAATTCATTTTCATTTACTAATAATTGCGGTAACAATTAGATTACAAGTCGAATTGCACTAATTTGACGTTTCACCAAAAAAGCTTTAAGCTGCAGTTGTTTTCCATGGGATACTTAGTAAATAATATGGCCCAATATCTGCGTATTGTGACAAAATCCAACTTTTAGTTATAGGACCTGCTTAATAAAAACATGTAGAATTATATGCCGAATACAATTAGATAAAAAAATATTGGGTATGCTAGTTGAAAAAATTAAGTTATATCCATTTCAATTTGTTCAAATTTTCACCCCTGTAACTTCTACCTTGAGTCATTTATTCACTTTCAAAAGGAAAAAAAAACAAGCTCACGCAGGTACTCTATCAGATTGTAGAATATGACTATCATAACTTTTTGGAATATTCAACTACATGAAATCAAACTACCCCTTAAAAATCCTACTTTATAAAGAAACATGCGAATATCTCCGTAAGTGAAAGACAGATACAACTTAATTGGTATCAAAAATTAAAAATTTTCCAAGAAATCCAAAAATATAATAAAAATTGAGGGTTGCTATTTGAAAAGATGTAGTTGACCTCAGCAGCACTTATTGGGAACACCCTGTAGTCTTAAAAATATTTTAGATTATGCAGTTATTAGTATCAAAAACTACAAATTTCTTAAGAAATCCAAAAATATAATAAAATTGATTTGTTGCTATTTGAAAAAATAAAGTTGACTTTTTTTTCCTTTTGGGAACACCCTGTAGTCAGTACTTGAGATAATGCAGCTTAGAAAACTTAGGCAACTTGTTATTTACAGTTTTCGTCTACCTTGAACCGTGTAGACGTAATCGAAGAAACTCATACTAATGGGACACCTGTATAAACATGTGTCCGAAAATGCTACGTTTTTGATATACAGGGTGTCTCAAACTGATTTGACTACCCTATAACGTGATAACGAATAAATATATTTGAATAAAACAAAAACTATTCTTTATAGCTTCCAACGTACGTTAATATTGACTTTCATAACTTTTTTGGAATATTCAACTACATGAAATCAAACTACCCTTTAAAAATCCTACTTTACAAAGAAACATTCGAATATCTTAGTAAGTGCAAAAGACAGATACAACTTAATTGGTATCAAAAAATTAAAAATTTTCCAAGAAATCCAAAAATATAATAAAAATTGAGGGTTGCTATTTGAAAAGATGTAGTTAACTTCAGCAGCACTTATTGGGAACACCCTGTAGTCTTAAAAATATTTTAGATTGTGCAGTTATTAGTATCAAAAACTACAAATTTCTTAAGAAATCCAAAATAATTGCTATTTGAAAAAATAAAGTTGACTTTCTTTTTCCTTTAGGAACACCCTGTAGTACTTGAGATAATGCAGCTTAGAAAATCTAGGCAACTTGTTATTTACAGTTGTCGTCTACCTGAGCCGTTTAGACGTAATCGAAGAAACTCATACTAATATAACACCCGTATAAACATGTGTCCGAAAATGCTACGTTTTTGATATACAGGGTGTCCCAAACTTATTTGACCGCCTTATAACGTGATAACGAATAAATATATTTGAATAAAACAAAAACTATTCTTTATAGCTTCCAACGTACGTTAATATTGACTGTTAAAATTACCCCCTACCTTAAGTACCCTTAAAGAAACAGCCCCTCTCTTAAAATTTTAAATAGCACTCTCTATATTTTTTTATACATTTTGATGCATGTATGTCAACGACTATAAAAAGTTTTACAAAATCTGCGTATTGTGACAAAATCCAACTTTTAGGTATAGGACCTGCTTAATAAAAAACATGTAGAATTATATGCCGAATACAATTAGATAAAAAAATATTGGGTATGCTAATTAAAAAAATTAAGTTATATCCATTTCAATTTGTTCAAATTTTCACCCCTGTAACTTCTACCTTGAGTCATTTCTTCACTTTCAAAAAGAAAAAAAAACAAGCTCACGCAGTTACTCTATCAGATTGTAGAATATGGCTTTCATAACTTTTTGGAATATTCAACTACATGAAATCAAACTACCCTTTAAAAATCCTACTTTATAAAGAGACATGCGAATATCTTCGTAAGTGCAAAAGAGCAGATACAACTTAATTGGTATCAAAAAATTAAAAATTTTCCAAGAAATCCAAAAATATAATAAAAATCGAGGGTTGCCATTTGAAAAGATGTAGTTGACTTCAGCAGCACTTATTGGGAACACCCTGTAGTCTTAAAAATATTTTAGATTGTGCAGTTATTAGTTTTAAAAAAACTACAAATTTCTTAAGAAATCCAAAAATATAATAAAAATTGACGGTTGCTATTTGAAAAAATAAAGTTGACTTTCTTTTTCGTTTTGGGAACACCCTGTAGTCAGTACTTGAGATAATGCAGCTTAGAAAACTTAGGCAATTTGTTATTTACAGTTTTCGTCTACCTTGAGCCGTGTAGACGTAATCGAAGAAACTCATACTACGTTTTTGATATACAGGGTGTCTCAAACTGATTTGACCACCCTATAACGTGATAACGAATAAATATATTTGAATAAAACAAAAACTTTTCTTTATAGCTTCCAACGTACGTTAATATTGACTGTTAAAATTACCCCTACTTTAATTACCCTTAAAGAGACAACCCCCTCCCTTAAAATTTTAAATAGCACTCCCTATATTTTTTTATACATTTTGATGCATGTTATGTTTACGACTACGAAAATTTTTACAAAATCAAAATCGGTCACTAATAAGGGAAAAAACAGGGTGTCTCAAACTGATTTGACCACCTTATAACGTGATAACAAATAAATATATTTGAATAAAACAAAACTATCCTTTATAGCTGCCAATGTACGTTAATATTGACTGTTAAAAGTACCCCTACCTTAACTACCCTTAAAGAGACAGCCCCTCTCTTAAAATTTTAAATAGCACTCTCTATATTTTTTATACATTTTGATGCATGTATGTCTACGACTATAAAAAGTTTTAAAAATCAAAATCGGTCACTAATTAGGTAATTTTAACAGCCAATATTAACGTACATTGGCAGCTATAAAGTATAGTTTTTGTTTTTTCAAATATATATATTCGTTATCATGTTATAGGGTGGTCAAATCAGTTTGGGACACCCTGTTTTTCTTCCTTAATTAGTGACCGATTTTGATTTTGTAAAAATGTTCATAGTTGTAGACATAACATGAATCTAAATGTATAAAAAATATAGGGGATTCTATTTAAGGGAGAAGGTTGTCTCTTAAATAGTAGTTAAAGTAGGAGTAATTTTAACAGCCAAGTTTAACGTACATTGGCAGCTATAAAGAATAGTTTTTGTTTTATTTAAATATATTTAATTGTTATCATGTTATAGGGTGGTCAAATCAGTTTGGGACACCCTGTTTTTTCTTCCTTAATTAGTGACCGATTTTGATTTTGTAAAATGTTCATAGTTGTAGACATAACATGCATCTAAATGTATAAAAAAATATAGGGGATGCTATTTAAGGGAGAAGGTTGTCTCTTAAATAGTAGTTAAAGTAGGAGTAATTTTAACAGCCAAGTTTAACGTACATTGGCAGCTATAAAGAATAGTTTTGTTTTATTTAAATATATTTAATTGTTATCATGTTATAGGGTGGTCAAATCAGTTTGGGACACCCTGTTTTTCTTCCTTAATTAGTGACCGATTTTGATTTTGTAAAATGTTCATAGTTGTAGACATAACATGCATCTAAATGTATAAAAAATATAGGGGATGCTATTTAAGGAGAAGGTTGTCTCTTAAATAGTAGTTAAAGTAGGAGTAATTTTAACAGCCAAGTTTAACGTACATTGGCAGCTATAAAGAATAGTTTTTGTTTTATTTAAATATATTTAATTGTTATCATGTTATAGGGTGGTCAAATCAGTTTGGGACACCCTGTTTTTCTTCCTTAATTAGTGACCGATTTTGATTTTGTAAAAATGTTCATAGTTGTAGACATAACATGCATCTAAATGTATAAAAAATATAGGGGATGCTATTTAAGGAGAAGGTTGTCTCTTAAATAGTAGTTAAAGTAGGAGTAATTTTAACAGCCAAGTTTAACGTACATTGGCAGCTATAAAGAATAGTTTTTGTTTTATTTAAATATATTTAATTGTTATCATGTTATAGGGTGGTCAAATCAGTTTGGGACACCCGGTATAGATGTTGAACTTGGACTGGCAGAAACTCGTCATTATTTTCGTTAAAATTTAGAAATTAACTATAAAAGTGCTCTTCACCAGATTATTAGCCGTAATATACTATAATATTTTGCCAAAATTTGTGAAGTTTCAAAAACGTCTAAAAAATAAAAAAAACTTTTCTTGAGTAACTCATATTCTTTCCAGTATCGATTACATTTTGAATATGAGTTGATACTTCCCATACGTTTTCTATGTCCATTTTTATTTCACATAAACGACACAAAATTGCAAAGTGCAATCAGATTATTTTAAATTCAAATCACTGGTAGCCTAAAATTAAATCGCCAACATAAGAAAAATTTTAATTTAAAAATTTTGTCGTCCGAAAAATACTTTTTGTATCACTCGTCCGGAAACTATTTTGGGAGTATTCGCACTTGTGGTGCCTCGGCTTCGCCTCGGTCCACAAACTGTGCTCACACTAGCAAACATACTGTTTCTGGCCTCGTGATACAAAATAACTATTGTAATAAACAGTTATCATACAATTTCCATTCGTTTCATTGATATGCATTGATCAATGTGAGACGCTATAATACAAATTGTACAATTACACCATACCCTTTAATAAAAGAATAACTACACAACCATTCTATTAAAGTAATAGTAATTAAATGTTAAAAACTAACTACATGCGAGAGAAAAAAAGACTATCTACTTTAAAATGAACAGCAATTTGACCAAAAGTTAAAAAACTATGCAATCAAAACGTACCTAAACCGAATTTAAACAGTCTGTTAAAACGAAGAATTTTCTCTTACATAAAATAACGTCGTATTTGTAGAGCTGTAATCACGTTTATGTCTCACTCTACAAGTGAAATCTACAGTGTAAAACGTTCAAGTGAGCAAGCGACTAAAACGACCAAATCTTGTGTTAGCAGATGCAGTAGAAATTGAAAGTGCGAACTGTTGAATCTTAAGAAAAAGTCGAAAAAGTTTAATTGTATCTCGATTCGTTAAGCAAAATAGAAAATTAATTTGCAGAGAACAACGCGTTTCAATAAATATAATTATGATTGAAGCGTAAATTAATGCAAAAGTGCTGGAGGAAAACAACGTTAGAGTAAGCACTTTGAAACACTAACATTTAAAGCGTCTGTTTATAAACTGTGGAGTGCATCATTATTGGCATCCCCATCCGGAAGACGAAGAGCATTTAAATAAAGGGGTAGAAGACAGTCACAGAGTGGCAGGATATAAATCGGCAGAGTAAACACTGCTTTGTGACTGCTGCTTCTGAAGCTGAACGA
>JALBCR010004028.1:0-64538 GCA_030710515.1 Abscondita cerata | reverse complement strand
TTAAATAAATAAGCATGTGAAAGTCCAATTGATGGTCCGTTATATTCAAAAAAATTTTTTTCTTATTAGACTGTGAACAAAAATAATAGTTGACACTATTATCTATGAGTTGACATTGCCTGAGGTAATTTTACTTCCTCTGTCTGTTAGAGCTTAGAAACTTCAGAGTTATTGAGAAAAATTGGACACTTGGACGCAGTCTAAACAACCTTGTGATTTTAAAAATGAATTTCTGCATTTTTAAGGTGGTAATTTTCTTATACCTCTAAAAATTTAAAAAACGGCATTACATCTATTTTTACACCTTCTAATAAAATTTCACAATTTACCTTCCTTTAAGGATAAGTTTTCCACGATTTTTTCTCAGCATGTATATCTTATTCCCTGTTCATTTGGTTTAGTGTACATACATGAAACTGATCACTCTATTAGTACACGTATTTCAGAATTTTGACTGTTGTAGGTTAAAACACGGTTTCAGGTCTACCGTGACTGAGCATCATTTCGATACTGATCACAAGATAGATTCTAATAGTTCTGCTTTGATTTTCAAATATTTTTTTTGATAGAACAATCTGAGGATACAACAACTTTATTCGCGACCGCGGTTTCGAACCTTTATTTTTGTGGACTTTTATTGTTAACTCAGCTCCCTCTTCTATGTTAAGCCAATCAACGCCGAGGTTAACGACCCGTGATGTTTTTCTTCAATATAATACGGAATTGTTTCCCTAATTGCTCAGTCTTCTTTTAGTTTAGAACCTGGCTTAGTTGGTAAGTTTATTACATGACTTTTAGAAATCTTCTTTAAACTCTCGATCGTTTCTTCCAAGTTTGTCGCTTTGATGAATCCTCTTATGATAGGTCGCGAAACGTTGGCAACTAAGGTTACCATCTTAACACGGTCCAATCGCAGAATACGTTTTGTTTTGACAGAAAAAAAATAAATTACAATAACACACCGTACAAGGTTAATATAAACAAATTGTACCTACAAAGTATTCTGGAATTCTGAGCCATTTCAAATAAATATCAATTTAAAAAAAAATGTTATATTTTTTTTAAATTGTAAAGTTAAACAAGCGTTGTACAAATTAATTCACAAAAATGTAGAACTTAACTAGATAGTGTGATTGTGCATTAATTACTAAAATTACTTATTACTAGAAGAAAAAAGTTATAGGCTTGGTTTAAAGAGAGATGTGTTTATTAATCATAATTTTTACTAATCAATAGCAACAAGAAAAAAATATAAACTGTTGAGCAAATATGTAACTTAATTCCAAAAAAGTAGAACAAACAGTATGCAAAAATAAAACCACAAAATTGAGTGAGACTTTTAATATTTCATACCTACATAAATAAACATTGAAATAATAATTTGGGTGTTTGTTTATTTTCAATTATCTTTCTGTTTCATAATTATTTTTTTAGTATAATTTTGATCGACACTGTAATTTCAAATAATATTTGAATAGGGTATGTAAAAATTAAAATTTCAAACATGCAAGCAATTATATTTGTAGAAGTAAAATGCTTTTGGTTTAAAACACGTGTAATTGAGCAAGGTTTATACTCTGACACGTGGCTATGAGATTTGCTTCTAAAACGTGCCATAGAACTAAAATATCTATGCATTCTAGAGATGAGGCGATGTGACAAAACGTCGCTAAATCTTTTTAAGTAAAAGTGCAAACTGAAGCATACTTTAACATATTTTTTTACTTTTAGAAATGAGTACATTACTCTTTTAATTTTACACAATGGCTGAATAAGATGAGTTCATAATAATTATAACCACCGTACTCATCAACTGAAGAATAAACTTACTGCTCTACTTTTAAGATCTTTAAAAGTACTTTTTTCTTTTCCGTTTAAACTAAAGTAATTTAGCCAACAGTTGAATTAAAAATAAATAAAACTAAAAGAACTTACGTCATTCTGCAGTCGTAGTGTAATAAAAAGAGTGAATTCCTTTGGAAAAGCTCGAGCGTTTAAATCAGGAAACAATTGAGACGAGGGCAACCAAATATACGAGTTTGGTTTTAGACGCCAGGCTGTCGGTCTATCCGGAACTTTTGCCACCGATCCCTAGAAGGATGGAAGAACTTTCCCTCATCTAAAGCTAATGGATTGACCGTATCAGGGCATCTGCAAATGAAAATGTAAATTCAGTCACATATATATCATATTATGATTAACCGACAAATTTAAGTGTAAACTTAATTTAACTTAAGCCTTTCGGTAGATTTAACCTTAATTATAAAACCTACCCAAACAGATTACAATGACGCTGTTCTACGTTAAATCCAGGACAATCGGCAAGAAGACAATGACGAATTCGTTGCTGTATTCCTGCGGAACACGTCACACTACAAGCAGACCAATCCGTCCATTTGCTCCAACCTAAAATATAAAAATTAATTAAGTGTGAATACGTGAGATTGATATTCATAATTAATTTATGTTGTAGAAAGTTTTTAGAAAGCGATATATTTTAGAGATACAATTAGGTGCCTAGAGCACAAATATACTGACAGTTCCTAAAGATAAATTTTGTACGTGTTCGTTCATTTAATTATTTATTCCTATGTATATGGTAGTTATTTATGAAAATGTAAACAATGGAAAACAAATAAATATTTGTTCGAACAAATCCCATTTGATCTTCACAATATAAAAACAATAAGGATTTCTGAAAAATAAACTCTGTTTTCATGTACAGTAGGGTGCTTATAAATTTATTCATCATTTCTCTTTTAAAAAACAATACCTAGGCAATAAGAAAAACTATTAAAATTTTCAATTTGTTCTGAAATAAAAAACTCTATGTGCAAGTACATACAATTACATTTAAATTTAAAACAGGTATAAATATGTAAGACTTAAAAGTTTTAATTTAATTTAATTTTTATTTAAATATCTTAATACATAAAACTAATTAATACAAATTGCTGTAAAATTGTATTTCTATTTAACATTAGTGACAATCTCGTCTTAATTGTTGAGTTAAAAATAATTGACTGTGATTTATAGTATTTCTGCACTTTAATTCTTTTCATCGTTTTATCGCTTGTTACAGCAGATTAAATAATACAATTTTCCATTGTGGTTTATCTGTCTGAGCAATACATCGTTAAAATCGTTGAATATACTATTTTCAGTTTTCTCAAAATCTCCAGATTCAAATTTAATCAAAACCGAATGTATTTAGAAAATTTTTATACAAAAATTTTGAAATGACGCATCTTCTGATTAGTGGAGTCAAGTAAAATTTTTAGCGAAAATGTCGGTTAGCGCTTAGCGACCCGGCACAAAATGTTTGTTTTGGTGCTAATTACAACATTCTCAAGTTTTTTCCATTCAACGTTTGAGGCAACACTGTTTTTTTGCAAAAAAGGGGATTTTAACCCTTTTTTGGAGTACTTTGGACTTTAAAATTATGTTGACCTACTGTTCATCCCCTCCTGTTATGTATATGTATATACTAAAAACACGGAAAAATTCAATTACGTGTAACTCGGTCAAATATCGACAAATTAAGGGGGCAAACTTACATGTTATTTTACCATAAGGCGCAACGTTAGTTATGTATAATAGCCTTTACTATTTTATGTATTCAGCAATAGATAAATAGTAGACAGATTTATCTAGTGCTGATGCACATCCTATAGAACAATAGTTACTGTATTTTTAATTGTAATATTCATTCATATGAATTATCTTAGTTTTAGTTTATATTTGTCTTCTGTAGAAGCAACACTAATTGAACTCCGTCAAATGTAATATTGTTTAATAAATTACAACTTTTTAAAAACGACTTTTGACGTTAAAATAACAAAATTGGCGCAGTCGGTAGGATTGTGAAGAAATTAGGCCTTCGAAAATCAAGTACCCTAATTTTCGTGTGTTTCAACACTTTGTCGCAAAGAAGACCTACATCCTAAACCCATCGTTTCCAAACGGACAAACATCGCCGAAGTAGAAGTGTTGGTAGCAGGAACGACCAAGCTGAAGAAGGCATCCAACCCCAGTCGAGCCGTCGTAGGGACAAGCATCGCCCGTAGAAAGCTTGCTGGAAGCGGACTTCAAACCTGATCATTGGGATCAAGTGATCGAGCACAGATCAACCCCTTATTGGAAGATATGAAATTAATGTAAGTCGTCAAATTCGCATTTTATTTTTGTTACTGCATATTACTGCAAGTGAAAATAATAATTAAATTAAAAACGCACGTACTAATATAATTATATGATTTAATTTTAAGTTCAGGTAGTTACAGACGAGTGACTGATTGGTGCAAACCTTATGTTTGCTTAATTTCCATTCTGAGTCTGTATCTATGCGTAGGAACCGTGGATAGGTTTTATGCCCCTTACTAACATAAAAATAAATAAACTTTGAAAGTGGCAAATAAACATTAATTCTAATAAATGCCATATAGTGACAGTGACGACGAATTACTAATTAATAATTCAAATAATATTATAAGACAAGTTAATCTTACACCATCGCGTTTAAATTTTACGATGGAAAATCAAAATCAAGCTCAAAATGTAAACGGTTACCCACAAGGTTTCCATATGAGTATCTTAAATGAGATACCAATTTTTGATGGTAAACCTTCTGAATTAAGTGAATACATACGTTCTGTTGAAGACATTTTATCGCAATTTTGGCAAACTCAAACTCCAAATGCATATATTAATAAATTACTTTTATCCGCTGCTCGCAATCGTTTAAAAGGCGCAGCACTTGAAATTGTTACCGGTCATGTTTACGATTCATGGACCGCATTAAAAGAAGTTTTAATAAATAATTTTGGTGATCAAAGATCAGAATTAAATATTCAAATTGATATGACTAGATTAAGGCAACATCCAAAAGAAAGTCCCATTGATTTTTTTAACAAAGTTCGTTCTTTACTTGCAACTTTAAATTCAAAAATCGCGTTAGGTAGTGAAGTTAGAGATGTAAAGATTACAAAATAAATACAGCAAAACAATTAGGCTTAAAAGTTTTTATAAGTGGATTGTTGGAACCATTAGGTAGTTTTATAAGAAGTCGTTCTCCAAATTCGCTAGAACAGGCACTCACATTTGTTAAAGATGAATTAGATATCAGATATTTTCAAAATACTAGCAAAAGTAATTTTCATGATTATTCTCAAGTTTCCTCACAAAAATCACACTTTAAACCAAATCCCCAATTTAGTAATAATTACAAAAAAATTACAGTCAAAGTAATAATGATTTTTCAAATTACCTAGACAAAATCAATTTATAAATTTTTCTAAACCGGCATATGAAAACTTTAATTTTAATCGACCACAACAGTCGCGCTCATTTAACTTGCAAAGACAGTCAACAGATGTTTTTAGACCAAAACAAAATTTTAAACCTACTTTTAAACCAGAACCAATGCAAACCAGTACAATAAAGAAACGCCCCGCTTCACAACAATTACAAAGACAAATCCATCCAAATGTCAGACATACTACATACAACCTTCAAATCAACCCAGAAATTTTCAATCCCAAGAGTTATTTAATACAAATTTATTTGAAGCACCAGATGACCACGAAAATCATGTTGAAGAAGAAAATGACAATGTTTCAAATCCAGATTATTTCGAACCAGGCAATGACGTAAATTTTCGTTAACAGCCTCGGTCGAATCTTTTACAATTACCCCAAAATCAAATTTACCATACATCAAAATTCCAAATACAAATGATAAATTATTAATAGATACGGGAAGTTCTCGAACAATTTTATCGCCCGAATTCGTATTTAAACATTTTCCAAATTCAGTATTTGAACATCCTTTTGAAATCACTACATCACACGGCACAACTTATCATAATTTAGTAGCCGATATACCTATACCAAAACTATTTTCTGAAGAAGGTACACATTTGTGTTATTTATTCAATTTTCATACCGAATATGGAAGTTATTAGCCTCTTTACCCGCAAACATAGATTATAAATGGATGCATATTCAAACGGATAGAACCACTGTACCATTTTATTACAACGAATCTAAATTAAAACAAGAAGAACAAAAACGTAATCAATGTAATTTTCAAAAGTTAAAAATTCCGTAAACTCGTTAAAACTATATTGTTACCCCACGTATTGAAACATTTACAACTTTACCCGCCGTAGGAAAAAACGGATATAAATTAGCCCCTAAATTACATTTCACTAAAAATATAATAATGCCCTCTGCAATCGTTACTCTTCAAAATAATTGGTTTCGTACTAGTTTAATTAATACTTCAAACGAACCACAAACTTTAATAATATCACAACCTCTAATACTTGAAGATTATGTTCCATCTCAAGATCAAATTCAAATTAATAATCACGACGAAGTAGTAAACAATCAAAAACAAATACTTTTCAAAACTTAAAAGATAATTTAAGACTTGACCATTTAAATGACGAAGAACGTACTATATTAACAAATTTATGTCTCAAATATAAAGATATATTTTACACTCCTAAACTTCCATTAACAGCAACTACGTTGATAAAACATAATATTAAAACAAAACCGAAAGTCCCATTTATACCAAAACATATAGATATCCTCATGTACACAGAGAAGAAGTCAAACGACAAATTAACAAAATGCTTAACGAAAATATTATTGAACCTTCAGAATCTCCATATAATTTTCCCATTTGGGTAGTACCAAAAAGTAGACGCTTCAGGTCAAAGAAAATGGAGAATTGTTATTGATTATCGTAAATTAAATGAACAAACGATAGACGATAAATACCCACTCCCCTTATTGAAACAATATTAGACAACCTTGGTAGAGCAAACTATTTCACTACTCTTGATTTAGCTTCAGGTTTTCACCAAATTGAAATAAATGATAAAGACCGCGAAAAACCGCATTTTCAACAGAAGAAGGACATTTTCAATTTAAACGTATGCCTTTTGGCTTAAAAATAGCCCCGCTACATTTCAAAGAATGATGAACACTGCATTAACAGGCTTAACCCCAAATCAATGTTTAGTTTATTTAGATGACATAATTGTTTATTCACAATCTCTACAAGAACACATTAATAGACTAGAAAATGTATTTAAAAAATGTAAAGAAACAAACATTAAAATTCAATTAGATAAATCGGAATTTCTTCAAAAACTGTAAAATATTTAGGACACATAATTACTCCAAATGGAATAAAACCAGATCCTTCGAAAATTGAAGCCATCAAAAATTTTCCTCTTCCTAAGACAAAAACTGAAATAAAATCATTTTTAGGATTATTTGGATACTATAGAAAATTTGTTAAAGACTTTGCTAAGATAACCAAATTTCTTACACATTGTTTAAAAACGATAATAAAATAATTCATTCACAAGACTTTATAAATTCATTCGAATATTGTAAAATCTTTTAACTAATGAACCTATTTTGCAATACCCGGATTTTAATAAACAATTTGAACTAACAACTGACGCTTCAAAATTTGCACTTGGAGCAGTACTTTCACAAAATGGAAAACCAGTAAGTTACGCTTCACGTACTTTAAATGACACAGAACAAAAATATAGTACTATTGAACGTGAATTATTAGCCATTGTATGGGCCACAAAACAATTTAGACCATATTTATTCGGTACTAAATTCGTGTTGTACACAGATCACAGACCTCTAGTTTGGCTTCGTAATCTTAAAGAACCAAATTCGAAGTTGGCTAGGTGGGCTTTAAAGTTAGAAGAATTTAATTTTGAAATAAAATATTTGCCAGGTAAAACTAATAAAGTAGCAGATGCTCTCTCACGCATTCATCTCAACCCAGTTACAGTAAATGATGAAATAATAAATGAAATTGATGAAATCTTAGATGATGTAGACAGATTAAACACTCCAGAACCTAATTATAGTATTATTGCTGAAAGACCAGACTCCCCAAATATTGAAGATTTGTTTGATATTCCAATATTTGAACCAGAAAATAATAATTTGTTACCAATTGAAAATGAGGATAATAATACGTTAGCAGATACAGTACATTCACAACTTAGTTCAACACCAGTAATAGACATCACAGATAAACCCTTACAACATTTTAACAAACAGATTGAATTTAAAGAATCAAATTTACCTAAGAAAATACAAATATCAAAATTTGATGGAAATATTCATTATTCAGTCTATATTAATAATGATAACAAAAACCTAATATTTAACGAATTACTTTTAGAATACTTAGAACCGAATACTAATTATTATTGTTATTTTCCCAACGAATCTTTGTATCAAGAATTCTCTCTCTTTATCTAAACTCAATCGTAAATGACAATACACCTAAATTTCATAAATGTACCAAATTAGTTACTTATATTGTAAGCGGTCTGGCTCCTCAGGTAGCTTTCAGTCGGAGATCTTATTAATATTACGATTCCAAATTAACAATACTTTATTTTACTACAATAGATAAATAAATAAATCAAATAATAAATAAACAATAACTTTTATTAGCGCTAATTTCGCTCCGGTGTGGACTCCTCGGTGTTGGTATAGTCTACGGCTAGTATGTATGTTGCCCCTGGACCGAGCGCGGCCTTCACGTTCGGCGTTGTGTTTGTTCCTGCAACAGTTTTAATTAAATTTCTCGGAGGCGGCGAGTGTTTATTTTCAGCACAAAAAAACTAGTAGCGGCTAATAATGATTTCTATTTGGATTGATAAATCGGGTGAGTTTTACATTTAAATTTTAACACGTTATTTTTGTGAGGTTAGTTTTACAGATTTTATCGTGATCATTTAAATTACACGAATTCGGTTTGTTTGATGGAGTATACGGGCTCACTGTGGTTATTGCTAGCGGATAACACGAAGGCAGGGTTCGGTGTATATACAGGAGGCTACCAACGTGGTGATCTTAACGAGGTAAAGACGGCTCTTTCGCTTAGCAGTCGCTAAACGTATTCAGCTCAGTTCTTTTTGGCAGGGGCCCTTTCGCTCAATTTGCACCAAGCGTACTTTGCACACTGCAAGGGGATATGAATGGTGAACACGGCTCTTTCGCTCAATTCGCACTAAGCGTATTCTGCACAATGCAAGGGAATAGGAATGTTGAGCACGGCTCTTTCGCTCAATTTGCACCAAGCGTATTCTGCACAATGCAAGGGATAGGAATGGTGAGCACGGCTCTTTCGCTCAATTTGCACCAAGCGTATTCTGCACAATGCAAGGGATAGGTATGGTGAACACGGCTCTTTCGCTCAATTTGCACCAAGCGTATTTTGCACAGTGCCGGAGGTAGGTGGGTTTCGGTAACAGTTTCGGTTTAATATTTATGTTTTAGACTGGCACTCTGAAGCCCGAAGACTCCCATGAACAAACCACGGCCAAAATAAATAAAATAAAAATTAATTCAAAAAATGGAAAAAACCAAAAGGGTAAAATTCTTGTAAAACAAACTCGTAATCAGGTAGAAAAGCGGCGTCGTCGGTTTAGTATTAATTCTGCGGTTAAATTCTGTTTTAACTATCGGTCTCGGAAAACTGTAAGAACACAGAGAGCTAAGCCAGGCATTTTGGCGCATTTATACCCGTCGATATCTTCGGAATGCGTGACGTTTACGGCACCTCCGCTCGACCTCTTCTTATCCCCTGCATGCTATCGGTTGATAAATAACGCTGTTGGACTTTCCTGTGTAAAATTTTGTAATTTTCATACGCAAATTGTACGAAAATTTTATTATTAATTAAATTATTTTGCGGATTCTTACACACGATCTCCCCCTCGGGCAGAACCCGAGCTGGTGCCGGATCTATCAACCCAAGTTCCTCGGCCTGTCGGCGAGAGAAGCGGATTCGGTTGCCGTAGGGATCCCGGATACGGCAGGTGCGACGTTGCCTCTTCAGTCGTCGAGCGGCGGTGTACACCCTCTTCTTCTTCGGAGGTGGCGGTTCGTAATAGAGGGGTTCCCCTAATGATTCGGCGTGAACCTTGAGGTGTTCCGGCGTTCGAGGCGTTAGAGTAGTTCCTCCATGTCTGCTGATGTCGGCTGCCGTGGTTTGCAATTCGCCGGGATTGTTGGAGAATCGAAGAGCTGTTGAAACTTGGCTGTCAACTCGGCCTCTGTGTACCGGCTCAATATTTCGCTCGGTTGGAGCAGTTCTCGCGTTGTTGTTGGGGCCATCTCGACTCGATTGAAGTATTTCGGTCGCAATCCCACGGTCATATACTTCTTCGAGTTCCCCTTCTTGTTTTGGCGGGGCGGCTGGTTTGTCTTCTTCTACCGCCTTCAAGTCTTTCACGTGCACTCGCTGGGTCTTTTTTCGGGAGTGGGGCGTCTTAATTTCTACGACCACCGGCGAGTAGACTTTGTGTATGGTGTAAGGGCCGGTATACTTGGGACTGAGCTTCCCCATTACGCCCCGGGCAGCGTCAGAGAGGGTATGTTCTTTCTTATAACACCATGTCCCCTTTTCGTGGAATCCACTTGCGGCGACGCAAATTATAGTGGTGTCGCTGTTCTTCGAAGGCGGTGGATAAATTTTCTCGCGCTTTTTGAAGCCATGCGGGCCAGTCTTCGGGAATTTTTTAGTCATGGAGGCAACACCCGTGGTTGGCGAGGACGGCCTTACTGTTCTCGCCGGGTGTGCGCGTTTCCCGAACTCCTCGCACAAGTACAGTCGCGAGAAAGTATTCCTTGTCGACCACACCTAGAACAAAAGGCTCGAGAAACACCTCTGCAGGAGCTTCGGTAGTGACCACTTTGTCCACAGCGCCAGCAAATGGCTTGTGTTGCTGCCGCTGCAGCCGGCGAGTTTGAGTTTCTCGGCGTTGGATTATGTACAGCTGCGATCTCTATTGGTTCGGGGACGGCCACAGGCGGTGCAGGAACACTTACCGTTTTCGGTGGTACCTTGACAGCAGGTTGAGCCGGCGGCAGGCTTTCATACTGTGCAGCCATCTCTAGCAGTTCGGGTAAATTTGAGAAATCCCTGCGACGTATGTAGTATTTATACTCGGGTCGTAGATTTTCATAAATCCGATCAGTTTGACTTTCGATGCTCATTTCACCATGTCTTCGCATTAGCGTAAGGATTGCGGTTGCAAATGGATTGGCTTTTTCTTGGGGTTTTTGTAGTCGGTTCCGGATTTCTTCTTCCAATTTGTAGTTGTATCGGGGTGGTAAAAATTGAGTTTTTAAAGCTTACCAAGAATTGCGACCAGTTACTCCAAAACATTTTATTATTTCGGTACCATAGAAGAGGTTCATCCTTTAATAACTCCGGCAGAGTTTTAAGTAATTGATCACCTGACAGCTGATAGCACTCTCTTAGTTCTTCGATCCTTTCGAGGAACGAAAGCGGATCACTTTTCCCCTCAAAACGCACACTCCATTTACGAACAATCTCGCATGTTCTTGCGGCAGCCGGTATCGGTGTTGCTTCGGGTTCGGACGGGTTATTCGTGCTGGTTTGGGTGGCTCCTTCCCGGTACGAAGGTAGTTTATAAATCGACCTCTTAAAACTTCTACATTCCCTTCAGTGTTCAAGTGAAATTTGTCCATTTCGGTAACTAATTCATGTTTCTTCAGACTATAGACCCAACTAACTCGGGTGTCTGTTGGTGGTTGTTCCTCTTCCGAAGTCGGCATGTTTGCAGGTTTTCTTTACTCGGGCGCCAGTCCTCTTGGACGTTTTGTTTCGACACTTATTCCTAAAATTAGAATTAAGAGCTGAAAACACAAGAATATCAAATCGGTTGTTAAATATATTAGAATCGTAATAATTTGTTTTGTTGTCCCCCAGGTCCGGAGTCCCTGCTCGGGCGTCAATTTGTAAGCGGTCTGGCTCCTCAGGTAGCTTTCAGTCGGAGATCTTATTAATATTACGATTCCAAATTAACAATACTTTATTTTACTACAATAGATAAATAAATAAATCAAATAATAAATAAACAATAACTTTTATTAGCGCTAATTTCGCTCCGGTGTGGACTCCTCGGTGTTGGTATAGTCTACGGCTAGTATGTATATTGCCCCTGGACCGAGCGCGGCCTTCACGTTCGGCGTTGTGTTTGTTCCTGCAACAGTTTTAATTAAATTTCTCGGAGGCGGCGAGTGTTTATTTTCAGCACAAAAAACTAGTAGCGGCTAATAATGATTTCTATTTGGATTGATAAATCGGGTGAGTTTTACATTTAAATTTTACCACGTTATTTTTGTGAGGTTAGTTTTACAGATTTTATCGTGATCATTTAAATTACACGAATTCGGTTTGTTTGATGGAGTATACGGGCTCACTGTGGTTATTGCTAGCGGATAACACGAAGGCAGGGTTCGGTGTATATACAGGAGGCTACCAACGTGGTGATCTTAACGAGGTAAAGACGGCTCTTTCGCTTAGCAGTCGCTAAACGTATTCAGCTCAGTTCTTTTTTGGCAGGGGCCCTTTCGCTCAATTTGCACCAAGCGTACTTTGCACACTGCAAGGGGATATGAATGGTGAACACGGCTCTTTCGCTCAATTCGCACTAAGCGTATTCTGCACAATGCAAGGGAATAGGAATGTTGAGCACGGCTCTTTCGCTCAATTTGCACCAAGCGTATTCTGCACAATGCAAGGGATAGGAATGGTGAGCACGGCTCTTTCGCTCAATTTGCACCAAGCGTATTCTGCACAATGCAAGGGGATAGGTATGGTGAACACGGCTCTTTCGCTCAATTTGCACCAAGCGTATTTTGCACAGTGCCGGAGGTAGGTGGGTTTCGGTAACAGTTTCGGTTTAATATTTATGTTTTAGACTGGCACTCTGAAGCCCGAAGACTCCCATGAACAAACCACGGCCAAAATAAATAAAATAAAAATTAATTCAAAAAAATGGAAAAAAACAAAAAGGTTAAAATTCTTGTAAAACAAACTCGTAATCAGGTAGAAAAGCGGCGTCGTCGGTTTAGTATTAATTCTGCGGTTAAATTCTGTTTTAACTATCGGTCTCGGAAAACTGTAAGAACACAGAGAGCTAAGCCAGGCATTTTGGCGCATTTATACCCGTCGATATCTTCGGAATGCGTGACGTTTACGGCACCTCCGCTCGACCTCTTCTTATCCCCTGCATGCTATCGGTTGATAAATAACGCTGTTGGACTTTCCTGTGTAAAATTTTGTAATTTTCATACGCAAATTGTACGAAAATTTTATTATTAATTAAATTATTTTGCGGATTCTTACAATATAACAAATTTAAACGAACGACAATCCCAATTAGCCAATTACCATTTTGGAAAAACTAATCATAGAGGAATAGTAGAAACTATTGAACATTTACAACGAAAATATTATTGGAAAGGAATGAATACAGAAATAAAAAATTTTATTAACAATTGCACTACTTGTAGGACACAAAAATATAATCGAAATCCAATAAAACAACCTTTTAATTTAACGCCAACATTTAATCGGCCTTTTCATACCGTTCATATGGACATATTTCAAATTGGAGGAATAAAATATTTGACTTTAATAGATGCATTTTCCAAATTTGTACAAGCTTATCAATTACGTTCAAGTAATATGATTGATATAACTGATAGATTATTTTATTATTTTACAACTTATACAACCCCAAATATTTTAGTGGCAGATAATGAATTTAAAAATCAACCCTTTATAAATTTTTTTAGAACTTCACAAAATCCAATTTCATGTTACGACACCACATCACCACCAATCAAATTCACCAATTGAACGTTTTCATTCTACCCTTATAGAACATTATAGGCTCTTAGGAGACATGCCAGAAATTAAAAAATTCCATATTGTGTAATGGCATATAATCATTCAATACATTCAAATTTGCAATTCACTCCCTTTGAAATTTTATTTGGACATACAGAATGTAAAAACCCTTTTGATTTAGATTATGAACAATCATTTTATGAGAACTATATGATTAGTCACAAAGAAAAAATGAAATGTTTATATAAAGCTTTACAAAATAAACAAAGAATTACTAAAGAAAATCGGAATGAAAAACTTAACAAAACTCGCAAAAACCAAAACCTTTAATGTAGGTGATAAAGTTTACATAAAAACTAATGCTAGAAATAAAAAAGATCCAAAATTTATAGGACCTTACGTTGTTGACAAAATTCATGAACATGACACGTATGACTTAAGAAATATTCCTACAAACACTATCCTAAAAGACATGCTAACGAACTAACGTCTTTCCCAGGACAACTGCCCTCTTCTTCCTTACATGGAACCAATGTAGACTTGACGTAACCATACGGACATTAAAAGACAACCCTGGACTGTACCCCTTACAGAAAGGTAACGCCGTATTAAAAGTATCAGAATGGACAATAATTAAAATAATGGACTATACCCCTATGCTTAGCAATTATCACATGTTACGAAACAACCTAATTAAATCAATAGAATTGCTAGAAAATAAACATTACCCTTTAGGAAACCGACGTAATGTACAGATAGAAGACATTTTTATAAATCATAATAATCAGTTATTAATATTAAAACAATACATAAAGAAAGCAGATAGACTCTTAAATCAATTATTTCCAAAAATACGATACGAAAGCATAATATCTAAATTAAAACACGAAACATCCATAAAAATATCCTTTTAGAACAAGCTCAAATTTTAAATGACACAATTTCCACAGTACATGATTTATCAGAAAACCAAAAACTATTGAATAACAACTTAAATAAAATTTTCTTAGATAATGTAAAATTCATAGAATATTAACCGAAGCATCAACGTATTCGATAATTGATGAATCAATTCAATCTCTTCAATTATTTATTAACGTTTGGACAGAATTAGAAGTAGCTTTAACCTTTGCCCAAAAACAACAATTACATCTTTCACTTATTGACAATAATGAACTAATTCAATCATTAACTCAAATATCAGAATTTTTAAATAAACTTCAACCTTACAATAACAAAAATTTAGGTCTACCATACCCACCAAACTATGAAAATCTCCATTTATATGAATCTATTATTACTACAAAAATATATCAAAAAGACAACATATTTACTTTTATATTTGAAATACCCTTAGTAAAACCATTCTTAGAATATCAACTTATCAAACTTATACCCTTTCCAGCTTACACAAATAATAATAAATTTCAAATGATTATTCCCACTTATAACACAATACTTTATAATAAAGAATTTAGTGTTCCCATCGAGTTCAATAACTGTCAAATAACTTCAATAAATCATTATTTTTGCTCACATGATAACCATTTCAATATCCCAAATTCAAAACTATGTGAAACGCAACTACTTTCCTTTCATGAAAATCAAACTTGTGAAACTTATACTTTTGAATTAATTACAGACAAAATATTGCAAATAGATACCGCCACTTGGTTAGTTAGTTCACCTTCTAAAACTATTCTAGACATTAAATGTAAAAATAACATTGACAGAAAAGACATAAGAGAAACCAATTTAATTCATTTAACCCCTGATTGTTCGGTTTTGATTAATCATAATGAATTACTGTTTACAATGAAATCATCTTCAACTAAAGAAATAGAATTAAAACTGCCTAGTGTTGGAGAACTACAAATTTATAAATCTAAAATAATTAATGTATCAAAATGGACTTAACTTCCACAAATACACAAGATTTAGTTAAAACTAAAATCAAATTAAATGAACAAAGACATAAACTTATAGAAACAGAAGCCCCGATAACGACAACTCTTAATTATTGTTCCATTATTATTGTATTTTTATTCATTATATGTATTATATGTTTAGTTGTATATCTATATTGTAAACGTGACTCCTTCAAGCAAACATTAATAAAGTATTTTAAAACTCATTTTCAAAATTTGGACATTGCTGATAATTCGTTATTTCAATCTAAAACTTAAATTTCGTATTTACTCATTTAAGATTCTTGGGATGGAGGAGTTATGTATAATAGCCTTTACTATTTTATGTACTCAGCAATAGATAAATAGTAGACAGATTTATCTAGTGCTGATGCACATCCTATAGAATAATAGTTACTGTATTTTTAATTGTAATATTCATTCATATGAATTATCTTAGTTTTAGTTTATATTTGTCTTCTGTAGAAGCAACACTAATTGAACTCCGTCAAATGTAATATTGTTTAATAAATTACAACTTTTTAAAAACGACTTTTGACGTTAAAATAACAAAATTCGTTAGTTAAAATCGCGTATAACGTAATGGTTTACCTTCAAATTCATGGCAAGTATAAATCAATCTTTTATTAACATGACTGTTAATAATTAAGCGCGTAAAAGTTTGCAATTTGTTTAAAAAATAAACAAACGTTGTGAGTGACAAATTTCTTATTGTAATTGAGACAAAACAAGTAGCTCAATTTGTTGGTGCTTGTAATATGTTTGAGATACTGCTATCTAGGCGACGTAAGTTTTGAGAATATTCTAAAAGTAAAATGCAACTGTGTATCAATGAACGTTTATTATTGCCCATAAAAAGTACATTAAATAGTAGTAAAAATGTTGTTAACAGATAATACTTGTGTCTGTAATTTTAGATGATTTTCTGAATATCAAACCCTACTTTCCGTTTTTACCACGTGAAATCATTGGTTGAAACCATAATATTTTCTCCTTGTTTTAGATTAGCATTTTATGAATAGCACCTTTGTTTCAATTTAGGTACTGTGTATTATCTTTTATATTATTTTTATTACCGGTTTTGTATTTGTTGATTTTAATAGAAACGAAAAACTGTAATGAAACACTTGAGCAATCTTAACTAGTACCTGATGTACATATTTGTCTGTGCGTTATGTCGTAAAAGAGGCTTATCATTCTCGGACATTGTCATATCCCTAAATCGTATTTTTTTAGTCGAATTGCAAATTATGGATGCGACGATATGGATATTCACTTCACCAATGAACAATAAACTACACTTCGCTAGTTAAATTGCCACCTCAAACAAATTAAATTTCTAGTAACTTACTAGAAAAAACAAATTTTAGTACTAGTTTTTTCTGTGGTACTAGGTAATTTTGGCGACATACGTTCACCTATACAGTGTCGGTGTTAACAATAACAGTATTGATCATGCTACTTAATTTTAATTTATGTTTTTCTGATAAAGAATAACGCTTAATCAAGATTAAACTTGTTTCATATTTTTGTGATAATTCCGTGGTAGTTTTTACTTTCAAACCGTATTTATTTCGACCTTCAACTATAATACAAAAAAAACAAACCTCATTTAAGCGGCATTTTTTGCATGCATGTCCGCCTCTTTGCAATCAGAATCAATTGACGCAAGTGGCATCTGTTGATAGTGAATTAAAGTAAAATCAATCGCTTGCCCCTTAAGCTGAAATTTTCAAGGAAAGTAGTTATTATGGACTACAAACAGTTACTTTTTTTCAAAATGCTCCCCAGTTTGTCCAAATGGTCGTAGAAAAAAATCTTCAAGTTGCGCGTTGCGACAAAAATCAAATTTACCGCGCATTGAACTGAATGTTCCTATTGGTGAATCGGAATTTCGGAGTTCTATTCGAAGCGGCGAGCCGCCATCTTGAAACTTTGTCTTTTTGGGCGATTGGCCGTGCTGCACGAAGCTAGAAACTACATCTAAAATTGCTATGTGGCTTCAATAATTGCAATAAATTAGTGTGGAAATATAATCCGACCAATTTACGCCCACGTATCTGGACCTCATATCCTTCTCACAATTGATTGTCTGGATAATTCTTGGGGACGCTGGAACGAGCAATTAGAATCCCTTTTGTAACACAAAATGTGCCTACGATTGTGCTATTGCCGACCTCGGAGGTATACGGAAGAATATCCTTCAGCGGTTAGTAGTCAAGCACGCGGTGTGCCTGCTATTCACCAATGCAACTTCTTACTCCTAGAGTTGGGTCTTCTATTTCTTCTCAACAAAATCAGACAGATCTTCTGGGTAGCTGTCAACTTGGCTGTTCGTTAGCAAGGACTTTCCTTATCAGAACTACGTACAACAATATACAGCTACGTTATCGTTTTAAGGAACCAATTCATATTTGCATGCGTTCGAAACTTTAGTGCACGCGACACTAAGCGGTTATACCTTTAGCATTTAAGACAATTGTTATTCGGGTTGCCTCCATTACAATCACGCTAGTTGTTGTTAACATTAACTCTTGCATAGTATTGCGGGGTAAGCTAAAACAAAAGGCCTTTTGTTTTGGCGGAAGCTGCATTCCGTATTAGAACGAGTGTACTATTAACGTTGTCGTTGTCGTTGTAAAATGCAGGACGTAATTTGTTGTGCTGTGCTGTATAAGCTTCAGGAAAACTACCTTCTTAAATTAAATTATAAATATAATTATGTCAAACAAATCTAAAATAAGTGGTTTAAAAGTAAGTGAACTAAAATGCGAATTAAGAAAAAGAAATTTGCAATGTACGGAAAAAATCAGATCTAATAAACAAACTTAAATCAAATTTAAACTCAAGTTATATTTGTGATAATGATTACAGTGAAGTAGAAGATAATGGAAAAGTTATTAATGGAAAAAATTAAATATAAATATATTAACACCGTCCAAGGAAAAATTCAACGTTTAGAGAAAATGATAACAGAACTTAAAATATTATCTACAACGCACATTTAAAGGCCAGATTAGAAAAGAAGAATGAAAGTAGGTAATAATAATAATGTCCGTATTCCTAAAATAAATATAAAAGTGCACAGAAAATGGTAGCAATATAAAAGTGTACAGAAAAGTGATGGCTTGATTCAACAAAACAAAAATGTTACAATACCGACGCACCAAAATAGCATTCATATAGTGATATGAATAATGAACTGAAACGTCAAGTGCTAATTCTTGCGGACAGTCACGGCCGTTACCTTTCTGAAACTCTTCGAAATATGTTACCAAAAAAGTTTAACGTCGAATGTATATTTAAACCAAATGGTACTTACGAGAATGTTACTGAAAAATATCGAAGCCTAACAAACACAGAAAATAATTTTGGTTATAATATGAATGTTCACTGGTTATTAAACCGTTAGTTTACCGTTTCAATAAATATTTTATAGTCCCAGTGATAAAAACATTTTGTAGTTAAGGAATATTAAATGTAATTCATCAATACAATGAAATCTTATACATTAATACTATGTAATTGGATGAAATAAAATTGATGTACACACTTTATTGAATTGAAACTTATTTATAAACTTAATTAACGCTGAACACATTTTTAATAAACAAACCACTTTTATTTTATGTATACACGGTATTAGAGACGATAATTCAAATTTATTAAATTAATAAGCTTTTGTTTATTGTATACATAATGCGATGTTAGTTTAATAAAACGAATACATGATTTTAATAAATAAGGTTCATTGCGCCAGTGAAACATATTCGTGCTTATTATTAATAAGGTAATACATTAAATTAATGTACTAAGACATTCAAATCACAAATAAAATGTAGATGGTAACAAAGGATATACACATACAGGAATACATTGAATCAATTTACGAATTCATCAATTTTGTATACAACTTGAAGATTACATTCATTCAATATACGGATACATTACTTTTGTGAACAGATTTATTAAAATAGTAGTTATAGCTCTGGAAAATGCGACTCATACGCATTCAACATATCCAACTGTCTGCAGTAAAGTGATAAGTTTTTGGTGTTGAGTATTATTGATACATTTTAATCCAAAGAAAAGTGTTGAAACAGTAAGTTAGGTGAGTATTTTATATTATTTATTTATATTATCTAACATCCTTGTAGGTAATTCAAGTACAAGATCTTTAATAACATCTTCCTTTTTCTTCTACTCCCATTTATTTCTAAAATGTTATGCTTTGTATGCAATCACAGTTTTAATACGGCAGATTTACTTATTTCACATTTTAAAAGAGCTCATGATTTTAATTCAAATTCGACAGTGAAATGCACTGAAGATAACTGTTATCGCTTTTTCAAAAACCTAGGCAGTTTCAAAAACATGTTAATCGCAAACATGTTGGAAGGGAAAACAATTCCAGTGCAGCAGTAATTAGTATTAGCGACAATAATACTAATTTATCTGATTCAGATCGCAATGCTGAAAATGCAAATAATAAAATTAATTCAGTAACTAATGACGTTTTATTGGCGCATAAGAATCTACAGTCTGAAAATCCTCTATATTATTAACGTGTGTTAATGGTGCTGACGACACAGTAAAGCCTTTTAGATGTTCTAGTCTGTCAACAAAAAACAAAACATTCTTTTGAAATTCGAAAAGGAAACTGCTATTCACAAAATTTTAGAGCATATAACAGGATTTGTTTTAACAATGCATAATAACGATAATTTCACTAAAGCAGATATTTTTGCAATTCAAAATGAAATTAATCAAGGTTTAATAGAACCCATGTTAGACATGTTTGCATCTTTTGCTCATTCCAAACTCGTAAATGAAGAGATACTAACGGAATTTTGTGCTCTGATTTCTGCTTGTCGCGATCCGTTTAAACATGTAAAACAGATCATCAATTAACTAAATGGTTAAAAAGGAAGTTTCGCTGAAAACATACAAGAATTTACAATTGATTGTAAAATAGATGTTGTTCATTCTAAAGGTGAAGTTACCTACGACGAAAAAACAGTATCAGGGATTTTGATGCCTATTAAGTTTCAATTTAGAAAGATTTTTGAGAAAGAAAATCTCTTAGCTAGAATGTTAGAGCATATGAAAACTATAGAAAAGAGTAATACATATAAAAATTTTATTCAAGGGGAGCTATGGAAAAAGAAAACCTTATTGTTCCACCCCAGTAAAGTATTAATTCCATATTTTTTATATCTGGATGACTTCGAGATAAATAACCCTTTAGGTTCTCGTTCAAAAAAACATGCTGTTTGCAATGTCTATTACTCATTTCCTTGTTTTCCAGTAGAGCAATCAAAATTGGAAAATATTTTTCTTGCGGGAATTATAAAGGCAAATGATGTAAAAGAATTTGGAAATGAAAAATGTTTCCAAGTATTAGTTCAACAATTAAAAGAACTCGAGGAAGATGGAATTGAAATTGAAACAAACGGTGACACGATCCGGGTTCATTTTTTATTAGGTTTGGTTTTGGGAGATAATTTAGCATTGAATTCATTTTTTGATTTTGTAAAATCATTCAATAGTAAAGCGTTCTGTAGACTATGCAAAATAACTAAACAAGCAAGCCAAACAGCTACTAGAGAAGATGCTTCATTACTAAGAAGTATTCAAAATTATGATATTGATATTCAAAGCAGAGATGCACAATCTTCGGGAATTATTAATAAATCGATTCTTAATAAAATACCATCTTTTCACGTAGTAGAAAATTATTACGTTGATCTAATGCACGATGTATTTGAAGGGATTTGTCATTATGACCTATGTCATATTATTAATTATTTTACGACAGTTGCTAAATACTTCGATTTAGATACTCTAAACCGTAGGAAACAAAATTTCAATTACGGATCTAAAGAAATTCAAAATATTTCTGGCGAAATACATATCAACCATTTGAAGAATAAACATTTAAAAATGTCAGCTCGCCAAATGATGACGTTTATAATGTTTCTTCCACTTATGATTGCAGATCTAGTGCCTGATGATGACGAAGTATGGAAATTTTTTATAAATCTAATTGAAATTATTGATATCTTACTTTGTTTCGAAATTAACAATACAAACATTAACTTGGTAGAAACAAAAATTTCCATTCATAATTGTAACTACACCCGTCTTTTTAATGATACTCTAAAACCAAAATTTCATAATTTGACGCATTATCCAACAGTCATCCGTCAATCTGGTCCCGTTAGAAATTATTGGTGTTTCAAATTTGAGGCAAAACACAAACCATTCAAAATTTATGCTCATTGCACAACTTCTCGTAAAAATGTGTGTCTGACTTTAGCTAGAAAATATGAATTGAAATTTGCTTATCAATTGTTTTATAAGAAGATTGATAGATGTTATGACTTAAATGAAATCTATCAATTCAAGAGTAATTTCACAAACTTAATTTTAGGTAAGTTAAAACTGTGCAACGAAAACCTTGTAAAATTCTATCGCCGCGCAATATTCAAAGGTGTCGAATATAAAATTAAAGACTATATTGCTATTTTCAAGGAAGATTTTCAATTTTACGTAATTTTGGAAATAGTTTTTTACAGAACGATATTAATAACCCAATTAGTTTTTTTTGTCAGAAACTAAACAGAGTCAAATACAGTAACCATTATCTTGCATACGAGGTGGATCCTGGAAGCTTGGGTCCCTTTGCGATAATACCAGCCGGTGATATTATTGGGCCTTCACTAGACTTGCTAAATACCTGTCGAAACAAGTGCATGTTAAGAGTAAAAGAATATTACAAGTCAATTTAATTTTTTAATTTATACATAGGTAATCAATTTCATTTCATATATCAAAAATGCGAACCGAAGCGCCAGATATTTTGGAGAACGTTGTTTTGCAAAGATGTTCATTTAAGTTAATTTTACCTCAAACATTTTGTATGTTGTATGAGCTGACAGAGGACCTGTTCAGTAATGTAGAGTTTTATTCAGACTAATTTATTGTATACATGCTGATATTTACATTTATGCAGATAAACAAAATATGTGTCGTGCCTGAACGTCGACAGAATATGATTACTAATAATAAACCTACTGACCGTGCATATTGTATAAACAAAATCTTGATAAGTAACATTTATAATTTATACCTTTTGATTAATTTATTATCAAGGCAGGAATATTCTGATATCATTTACTATATTATGTAGGTACTTTTGAAGATTTTACGGCTAGAACAACTGAACAGTTTTAAACGACACTCTTCCCCATTCGGTCAAAAACGATTGACAAGAATGAGCTTGAGCATGTATGTGACCCTTTACACGTTCGCCGGAATGTTGCACTGTTTGCGCCGGTGCCGTTTGCCGTTCTATACATCAGTCCGTAAATTTGAACGGAAGACTTCGTGTGCATTTAAAATTTCTTTAGATTATTTCTTAATTTGTAGTTTTGTGAAGTAATACGTAAATTCTGAAAAGCATACAGTAGCAGAAACACCTTTATAGAAAAAAATCCTAGATCCTAAATATCAAACCTAACAAACACTAGTCTCATCCGTCAATTTGGTTTCAAATAGTTAACAATTAGGAAGGGTGAAGTATGGACCGTTTTACTCATGACGTAAATGGAGACAACAACATACTCGACCCAAGTTACTCTAATAAGGGAACTACTATCAAAGAAACCCAGGATAATGCCAATAATATACTTACCCAAAGCTACATAACAAGCACTTTGGCCTCTACTGTTGGAACCCATGAATATGATTCCTCTACAGATGGCTATCAGTTATTGGTGTTGCAAAACAACTATGCAACACAGTCTTTTGCACAGGATAATGGTCTCATTTATCTAGATAATGAAACAACATTGGTAAATACAAACGCAGACGAGTTGAGAACTTTACTCAAAAACTGGAATGTGGAACATATTGCTGAACATCTCATAGGTATGTGTTCATGAATTAGTTTCCGTTATATTATTTTTTATTTTTAATTACTAATTCATATTTGTAGCTGAAAAAGTATTTGTAAATATTCTAAAATAATAAAGCGTCATCATATTGAAAGACTCCTGAAGAACTTCGATTTTGCGACACAAATTATTTTTGAACATAATTTGGAAGAATGGAGGGCATCTATTGGTAGACCGTTTATGATGGAGACCAATAGAGTTGATCAAAACCCACATATTTATTCTTCATCTACGTCACCATCATCCACATCACGATTCGAAATGTATCCATCCAGAACACCAACACCTTCTAATGAAAATTCTAAGAGTATTATAACATTGGGCGATATTTTAGATGAAACTCAGAAAGGAAAAATTTGACCAAACTTTATGATCAAACCTCAAAGTTCAACGATGATCAGAGAAAATCGTTAATTAAGTTGATCGCCCAATTTTTGATGATAAAACATACCGCTGACCTTACAAATTTCCTACAGGTTGGAACAAGAGATATTTGAAAGATTCCCAACAGAAAAAAGGTATGTTATAAAAACATAAATAAATAAACTCAAAGCATAAACAACTATTGTTATACATTTTAGAGTACTATCGAACGGGAAAGAGGGAAAGTTATATAATAAATATATAAATCTAAAAAGTGGATTTAGGTCAGCCGTTTCTCAGTTCGTGGAATCTAAAACTACGGCAAAAAAAAAAAAAATCTGCTACAACTAGAGTATTCGGTTAGTTCTGAATCGCAAACTGATTGAGTCGTTTTCATTTTTACCAACTTATTTTTTAGAGCCAGAAGAAGATGCTGAAAATTGTATTCGGGCCTTAAAATTTGATAATCTATCCGCTGAGGAATTTGATAACTGCTGGAAAGCCTGCTCCCAATATCGCTTGAGGGAGATTCAAACTTTGGAGTCTGCAACTGCAGCTTTAGAGAAATGGACACAATATAAATTACCATCAGGCTATAGAATGGTTTGTAAAATCACTAATGTGTAATAAATTTTGTGTTCCGTATAAACACGATCAAGTCTTTCTATGTCAGCTCAGGTCAGGTCAGGTCTGCCAAAGTAGACCTAAGAACAGTGACGTACAAATTGTCAACTTCAGGCCCAGGTTTACAGAAGGTTCGTTAAAAGTTAAGGCCGCCGTTAAACGTGAAATTATGAAATCTTATTGGCTGAATTTGATCATGACCCTCGTTAAAAGTTAATCTACGTTAAACATTTAACAGACGTTCTGTAAACTGACCACAGAACTATAACGGACCAATATCTTGTTTTTGATTAAAGAATCCAAGAAAACGTTATTTACACAAGCTAAACTAACAGAAGTTTTAAACAACTTACAGATAAATATGGACTTCAATAGTTTATATAATACGGGCAATGGTCTACTTGACTCTTGGGAGACGTCAATTAACTCCATAACAAAATTTTTAAGCCTGGAGCGACACGTTAAAGATAAGACCATTTTGGAATTGCTGGAAAAGCTGAAAACGAGATCTTTAAATGAAAGTAAGTATTAAGTAACTCAAAACTCCTAAATAATTTTTTTCTTTTTAGATAGTCGTGATGCCACTTTATTATACGCTATACATGGATATCTTGTACCGACTCATAAAATTGTTAAGAAAACGATAAAACTGGAAAGAAAGATACCATAAAGTTTTCCATTCGGGACTCCCAAATGGCTTTCTTATATGTGGCCAAATCAGCGGCTGATTTGGATAATCACCTAATGCATCTAAAGAGCAAAAGGGAGTCAATCCAGCCCTTTGTAATGTGTATAGGTGACAATATTACTTCCATTACCGAGATATTTGTTTACTTTGATGACATCAAATTTAAATTTTTAAATTTACTTCGGGCGGTCGACATATGTTTTAAAATTTTTATGTTTTTAATTTAAAATTTCCAATTGAAGCCACAATGTTTTGGACTTTCATTGGAACACATTTTTATCATATAAAATCAGAAGGTAGCTTTCCGAAAGTGCATCTGTTCTCGGAAGCTTTAAAAAGTGGAACAGCAATAGAAAATTAATTTAAATTGTTTTATTGTTATTATTAGCTATAGTTAATGCTGAGTTGTAGATTTTTTTTATTTTTTATTATTTTTGTCTTGTTTCTTTTTATATTCATTTGTTACAGTTTATTTTAGAGTTTGTCTTTTTGTCACAGTTTTAGTAATAAAATAGATAATTCATACTTTTGATTTATTTTTCAACCATAATCTCCAAAATATCTAATAAACAAAACGTAATATATGAATGTACGTTATACATGAAATTAATAAATTCAACATTACAATACTACATAACATTAATGTACGGTGTATATTAAATCAATGGTATAGGATTTTCGTGTACATTATACTAATGTACTTTTATACAACACATTGATGTAGACTGTACATTATGATAATGTACGATCCTACATACGATGAATGCATTCTGAGTTTTGTTTTTATGTTTCTTATACATTACGTTAATAAATATCATTTATTACTACAATGGCAACGTTTATAACGGCATTGTACAATAAGTTGATAGTATTAATGTACCTAGGTTTATTACATTAATAAAATAGTACGTTGGACAAATTTTAATAAACTTTTTATTAAAATAATGTCAAGATTCATTGAATAAACATCAACTTTATTTTGTGTGAAGAATTATGGAAAAAACGATTTTGTTGTTCTATTAGCAGGAAGTAATAACGCTTTTAAAAGGTAAAAATATAGATTACAATTATATGATAAAAAACGTTTACTAAATTAGAACATACTAACATTATTTGTTTATCAGTGCCATTTGGGCAAGGTCGTGTAGTTTTAAATCAATTTATTTATAAAATAAACCTACGTATTTATGAATCTATTCAAAGATGTTCATTTCCGATTTATTTTGTGGATACGAATGATGTTTTAACTGAAAAAAATTTTTTCACAAAAAGTGGATTACATATAAACAAAATGGGAAAATATAAGTTATGCAAACAAATGGAAAATGTCATCCGTAAAAGTGATTCTTATGTTCAAACTGAAAGTGTTAAAGTAATTACATCTAGTTATATAAATACGAATAACTTAATCGTAATTGAAACTGAGAATAATCCTATAGTTCAAAACATGGATAGCGTAACTGATAAAATACCTTACACAACGTTAACAAATGTTTCAAGATCTCAAGAAAACACGTATCAAAAGGACATATGTATAGAAGGAATTAATTTGGACAAAGTGCCAAAACAACTGGAGTTTACTGAGTTTTCGTCTTTTTTAGATTAAGTAAAAATATAATTAGTATTTTACACATTAATGTCAGGGATTGCCGAGTAAGGTTCTCGATCTTGAACTATTTCTCGAAGGTTTTATGAGTGTAGATGTTTTGTGTATTTCGGAGCATTGGTTGTTGTCATTTCAATGTGAGTGTGTTTCCCTCTTAGGATATAAGATAGCAGCTCACTTTTCTAGATCTATACATAAACGCGGAGGTGTTATAGTTTTGTTAAGAATAATATTAAATGTTCTATTACAGATAGATACTCAAAATTATGTACTGAGTTAGAATTCGAATGCTGTGCAGTACAATTAGATGAGTATAATTTAACAATTTTTGTGTCTATCGAGTTCCTAACAGCAATATAAACAATTTCTTTGGAAAACTCAATCAACTATTAGAACTAACAAATCTTGATCAAAATCTAATTATATCAGGGATTTCAATATAAATATTTTAGAAAATTCATTAAATAAGCGAAGGTTTTTTATCCATATTTCATACCTTCGACTTCTACCCTACAATAATTACACCTACTAGATTAACTCCTACTTCAAGGACATGTATTGACAATTTATTTTCAAATATATCTGAGATAGAGGACATACGAACGTTGAATATCGCGGTTGATTTTTCGGATCACAATGCGCAATTAGTATGTATCCCTACACCTGAAACAAAAAGTAATGATTCTTATAGAACAATTAGACGATACAATTTAAAAAATAATGAGTGTTTTATAAATTTAGTTAAAGGTGCAGACTGGAAGTACATCTATTCTGATAGTGTAGAACTTAAAAATAAGTTAAACACCTTTTTACACAATTTTCAGAAGCATTTAATATCGCTTATCCACTAATTAGGGTACCTATAAGTAAACAAAAGAACTGGATCACTCGCGGTATAAAAAATTCAGCTAAAACTAAAAGAGAGTTACATCAAATTTTAAGGTTTTTTCCGAATGAAACCTTACATTCATACTATTTAAAATATAGCAACGTACTCAAGGCAGCATGTAAAGAAGCTAAAAGAATTCATTCAAGAAGGATTATAACACAATCTCATAATATAAATAAATCTACGTGGCAGTTAATAAAGAATGAAACTAACAAATGTACCCAAATACGAAACAATATATCTCTTTTAATTAGAAACGACTCCATAGATGATCCGTGTGCTGTGGCAAACACTTTTAATGACTATTTTGTACAGTTGCCTAACATACTAAAAAAGAAATGTTTCTAAAAACAATTCAGCTCTTGACAAAATGCGTTCACTTAGCCTATACAATGGAAATTCTTTTTATTTCACCCCTACTTCTTCGGAAGAAATTTTTATTGTGATCAACAAATTAAAAAATTCAAACTCAGTTGGTGTGGATAATATTCCAATAAAAATACTCAAATTGTGTTCCCCGATCATTTCACAATTATTATCGCACGTTATAAACGACTGTATTAATTCTTCATACTTCCCCGAGGAATTTAAAACCTCTAAAGTCATACCTCTTTACAAAAAAATGTAAGTATGCAGTTGAAAATTATAGGCCTGTCTCAATTTTACCTGCGTTTTCAAAAATCTTTGAAACTGTAATGAAAAATAGGTTAATAGATTTTTTGAAAAAATTCACTCTTTACTAGTCACCAGCACGGTTTTACGCGGGGCAAATCAACAACAACTGCTTTACTAAATATTCTACAAAATGTGCTGCACAACATTAATAACAAAAAACTTACAGTTAGCTTGAATTGTGATCTATCAAAAGCATTTGATATGGTAGATCACAATATTCTACTGGAAAAGCTCGAATATTACGGTGTTCGCGGTGTCCCATTGGTACTGATTGAATCCTATTTAACCGGAAGACGACAAATGGTCGAAATCACACATACAAATAAAAATAATGAAATTAAAAATATTACTCATCTCTGCTTAACATTAAATACGGAATACCTCAAGGATCAATTTTAGGCCCATTGTTATTTATCATTTATATAAATGATTTGCCAAGCAATATAGATGCCAATATTAATCTATATGCAGATGACACTAACATTAACATACACGGATCCAGTTTACTACAATTAGCAAGTAATATTACGCAAGTGCTGCATAAGGTTCAAGACTGGTTCAATGCAAATGGACTCATTATTAATATCGAAAAAACGAGTCTTATGTCTTTTTGAACGTAAATGAAAATTTAAATCTGTCAAAGATGTTAACCATTTACAATACTAATTTATCACTAGTAACATCATCAAAATTTGTAGGGTTGACGGTTGATCATCAGTTTTGTTGGAAAGAACAGGTAGAAAATGTCGTATCAAAATTAAATAAAGCAATATTCTGTCTACGTCGTCTGAAATACTGTTGCCATTTGTCAACTCTTCGTATAGTTTACTTTGCCTATTTTGAAGCAATTGTAAAATACGGACTAGTATTCTGGGGAAACTCTACACATCTTCCTACCATATTAAAACTTCAAAAAAGCAATAAGAATAATCTTTGGTATGGATAATAGAGCTAGTTGTAGAAGTGTGTTTGTTACAGAAAAATTATGACAGTTTACAATTTGTTTGTATATGAAAGTTCATTATTTGTCGTTAAAAATCGGCAACTTTTTCAAGAAAACTCAGATGTGCATGACTACCAAACTAGAAATAACAATCTGAGATCAAACTCTGCAAAGTCTGCATATTTTTTTAAATCATTTATGTTCAATTCTGTAAAATTTTTAATAAATTACCAGTTTCAATCAAAAACATTAACAATTATAAAGAGTTCGAAATTTCTTTAAAGTCTAATTTACTCAAAAACAGTTTTTATTCGCTCGAGGAATATTGGAGTCAATAACTTAGCCTTTTTTTTTTTTTTTTTTTTAAATTATACTCATCTATAGTTAGTATTATTGTTTTATTATAAACTATATTTTATATTATATTTACACTTATTTATTTACTTGTTAAAATTTTAATTAAGTATATTGTTTTATATTATTTCAAATGTGTACATTTCAACGCCACTGGCAAATGAAAATAAATCTCTCTCTCTCTCTCTCTATTAGTTGTTAAGTTACCGCGTGTACGTGACAAGTATACGTCAAGTTTCTTAATCACTAATTTTAAATTGGTACGCTATTTCTATCTTAGGGGTTAATAAACGAAAACCTAACTTAACTGCATACTTGAACGCGGACTATAATTTTGGGGTTATTAGCTAATGCACGAAAGTTTTATGCGACAGAGTTTATCATTTCTACTAGATACTCTTAATATTTTAAATTGTATGTGTTATATTTATGTGTCTTTTGGTCTCTCTCAAATTTGTGTTTGTTGTAGCGTGTTAGACTCTAAGTAAAACCTAGTGAATTCCTGTTGATCGGTTTTATTTCTTACCGTTACGCAGCAGGTGGCACAACGTTACTCAGCAGTTGTTTCCTTTTAGTTTTCCTCAAGGACCTTCCTCATCTCACCGAGTTAGCCGGACACTGCTGTGCTAACGCTTATAAATACGGGATCTTCCAAGCATTTAGTATGTTACTTCGAGCCTAATATTTTTGTGTTCTTTCTTTTCTAGCCACCACTTTATTTTTATCTATTATTATTTGTGATCTGCAAACTGTTACACTTAAACCAAAAATGTTCCATGAAGATCGATAATAAAAGGGCAAATCTGGATCCTTAACTGCAAGGGAAAGTGGGTCAAAATAATTTTAAAGCCAAAAGTACTCTAAAAAGGATTAAAAACAAAGGTATTTAATACTTAAAATAAATATAGGTATGTAAAAGGTTGGGTTCCCAAATAGTACATACAGTGTGGCCCATTAGTACGTGTGGAAGGTAGATATTTCCGGAAAATATTGGGGTTAGAACAAAACATTGAAAGTTGTGCAAATCAATAAGCTGCACATTTAAAAATTATTTTCGTTTATACAGGGTGTTTCATAAAAGTGCGACATTCCAAAGTTATGTTTTTTTTTAAATGGAACAACACATTTTGTGGTTCCATAAAACCATTTAAAAGAATAAAATTGTGCATAATTCTATAAAAAATACATATAGGGTGTTCCATTTAAAAAATAAAGTTACTATTGTTTGAAGTTGTCCAAATCTGCCATTAAATATAGAACACCCTGTATGCACTTAACCCACTTTAAAAATATGGACAAAAAGCTTGTGGGTATAGCTATCATTTCTGCAAATTTTGTTGCTCCAACTTAAATAGTGTAAAATCGGTATGCTTTGAAACTACCTACTGTGGTGTGATATTTTTTATCATAAATTAATGAACAATTATGAAAGTGTACCCAAAATCAAAAGTAGAATTAAAAAACGTAAAATTATACTGTGTATTTTGTTTAAAATAACGAAGAAAATGCCAACTTTCGGTATAACCGGAAGTGTTACATAGATACCATTATTTTAATTGAGGAGAGCATGACCAATAACGCTATTGTCCAAAAATTATAATATTCTAATCCAAGTAGTTTCTGAAAAATTCTAATAAGTGGTCATCGTGAGACAACCTGTATAAATAGATAATACCGGGTAATCTATATTAAAGTTACGTATTTTTTTTGTGTGTTGTATTAATTAAGGATTGTTTTATCTAATTTTTAATATTTTCCAGATAATTTAGATTTCGTTAAAATATATCTGGCTTATTTTTGATGCTTCAAATGCTTAGAAGTTATTCCTTGCCAAATTTGAAATAATGTATAATGGTTTTTCACATTTTGGATTCTAAGTCTGAAAATTGTACTAGGTGTCTAACTAAGGGAAGTAACCTTTACCTCAGAAACTATTTATCGTCAGATCACTCAAATTCTAATATTTATGTATCATCGGATAGCTCTTTTATTAATTAATGTTTCTTGTAACAATTTTTTATTATTTCTGTGTTTGGGTATTTTGATTGAATATTGCATTATCATCAAAAATGATTGCAATTACCGATAATGTGGTTAAAGTATAATTAGGTACAAAATATGAAAATAACAAACGAGTGAAGTAAAGTAACTGATATTATAACAATAAAGAAAGGCAATTAAAAATCTATTATTTAAATGTTTTGGGAATGGGCGTACCGGCAATATTAGTTGTTATTGTAAAAAGTGAAGTTCAACAAAAGATTTTAAAATAAATTGTAACAATAAAGGAACGCAATTAGTAGCATATTATTTAAATCCTATTGAATAATGTCATAACCTTTACTATTCTTTGCATTTAATCGCTGCTCAAAAAATCCTTCTATTGCAGTGTCACTATTCTAAATAGCTTTTCTTAATTGTCTGACTGCAACCAAACCTGTTAAGAATTTACTTGTTTACCTGGAAGATTAAAATTTTATTACACAATAATAAATAGAGTTTTCTACCTGGACATGCTCATTTTCACTGACAATGGCTGTACACTTTAAGGAAAAAATCTGTATAACAAAGTCGCATATAAGGGACTGCATAATTTATAGCAGTTTCTCATATGCCACTTTGTTTTTTTCTCCAAAATTGTACAATAAATAATTTCTGAGATACAGCGAGTTATCTCTCTTAGTCAGACACCTGATACAATATCTACAGACTGTTCAAAAGTTACAGATATAATATTTTATTAATTTTACTGCAATATCACAAATTACGGAAAACGTAAAAAAATGTTTAAAATATAGAAATTGTAATCGTAGTTCCCAACTTTTAACCACCTATCGTAAGGAGCTTCATCAAGAAAGTTGAAGTAAACAATTGATAATTTAAGGTAGACTACTTAAAATCAAGTAATCCACTTGTAAACCAAACTAAATTCTAGAGTGAAAGAAGTCTGAGTAATTAGAAAATACCTCCGTATCATATAAAAGAAAAACGTTACGGGGTTAATGATAACAATTCATAAAGGTAAAAGTTCGAAACCGGGGTCGCGATTAAAATTATTGACGGTCATGTTTCGAAATACGTGTACTAATAGAGAGAGCAACCAGTTTCAACTATGTACAGTAAACCACATGAACAAGGAATTCAGTATACACTATGAGAAGAAAGCGTGGAATTTATTCTGAGGGGTTTCAACTTTCTACCTTATTAACCTTTTTTCTCTCTTACTTCAACCCAATCAGCGGTGACGTGACGTTTCTCTTACATCTATTGCGGAAATATTATCATTATTATTTTTTTCAGTCAAGAATCTTTCTGTTTGACAAGTTGATTACCTGACTTTTAGTAGTCTACTTTAAACTTAAACTTTGAGAATCTGACTCATTTGCCTGGATAGATTCTTTTTAACTTATATTGTAGACCCTCAAGATATACTTTATCAAAAACTTGAGGTTGCGTCTGGAAATATTGCTACACAAATTTCTTTTTCTTTCTATTACATCAGTGATACGATTGTCAAATGCTTATTTCTAAATTCAAATTGGTGATTTGGGATAAGTTGCTTTTGCTTGGTTTAAGGCGTTTTAACAACAACAGTTTGCATATGTTTGGTAACAATGAGATTAGACGATATGATGTTTTTCCATTAGGCGGTTTTTTCATTTTTATTGGGGTGTAACCGGGTACACTTCATCGGTACATATTGCAATCGCTATGCTACGTTTAATCGGTCAGCTACTTTTATTATGCTTTTTTTGGGAGTTTTTTAAACTTTGACCATTTATTAAATCATAGCCAGGGTTTTTTTTGGTACTGAGGTTTTTTGAATCCCTCTGGTGATTTTGTTTGGATTTATTGGATTAATGACTTTGCTAGATGCTTATCACAGTTAAAGTTTCTTTACCATCAGCAGAATTTAGTTAGAGGGTCTTTGATTAATGCTCAGCGTATAAGTTTGATTTCTCATTAGCTTTCCTTGATCATTCGCCGTTTTCATTGCGTATAAGCCGGTTATGGTTTTGCGGCAGTTTTAATCTCGTAGTCGTCTTCAAAGAGAGTATACAGCGTCTTTATCATATGACAAACGTCTTAGGAATTCAGAAATTGTTTCGTTTTTAACGGTAAGAATTTTGCCGAAAGAGTCTAAGGTAATCTTTTTTTTCTAGCGCATATGTAGGAGGATAGTATATTGCAGCAACAGTATAATCTTCGGATTTTGTCAAAATTTTTACAGCTGTTGCTTGTATCTTCCAAGTTTCATAGTTAGAATCCTATTGTTCTTTATTATCGCTGATTCACCTCTAGGTATATTGTTTCGGTAGATGGTGTGGTATAATTTGTAACATTTTATTTTCAGGTAGTACTCATTAGTACAATGTGTTTCCAAAATCTAAAAAATATCTAGTTTTTGTTTCCAAAAGAATAGTTCTAATTTTTATTTTTTTCTTTTGGCAGCTGCCTTATTGCTGCCTTCAAGCTTTTGAACTGTGAGTTGTGTCTCAATAAATTACAGCCTTGATAAAGCCGTCACAATGAGGGGCAAAACGTCGGCAATTCTTTATACCTCCACAAAGAAGGGGTCCTAAAAGACCAGATTATTTAATAACTTAATTTTTTGAGGAACAGTCACCTGTCTTATATTTACTTTTAGTCCTCAGATTAAGCTAATAAAATAAATATCTTTAATGTCTTCGGATTTGTTAAAGGAAAGCATCTGTAATAGCAAAGGGTTCATAGTTAAGTGATATCGTCCTTTAGTTTTTGAATTTTAAACCCTTTGTTTAGCAGGTTTTCGGTAATTCCTATTGAGCACGTTGTTCTTATGCCCCTGGCCCTGGCCATATCTTTTATAAGTCAGTTATGTTTGACTTCATAAGTCTAATGTTCAACTTTGCAACTGCTTAATGTACTTAGCTTCCGATATTGTATTTCGTCTGGAATGTTGATTTCAAATACATCATTATTAATAGCAGTTACTTTGTATGCAACTCCTGCTGTTTTGCAATATTTCATGCACATCTTTGTATTCTTTTACATTTACTAAATTTATTGACGGCCGTAAAAATATTTTCTTTTTTTTAATTTGGGTATCTGTTTGTTTAGAAATTAATGACTGCTGTTGTATAAATGTTTCAGGGGTTCCGGATGCTTTTCGTTTTTATTTTTGTTGTTCTTCGATTTCTGAAGTATCCATTCTGTTACTCTCGCCAATTCTTCCCATCTCATCGGTGTGGTATTCTATAATATTTTCCCGATTTGTATAGGATTTCGCTACCGAATTCTTAAGGGTTTTAACCCTTAACATTAGCCGTTTATAATGGTTTGTAAAATTTTATTGATTTTTGCCATGCACTCCATAAATTAATCTCATTTTGAGTTTTTAATTGATCCCATTGTAAAAGAATCTGATTTTACTGAGCTAACGCGGTCTCAACTGGAGTTGGTGGTCGTTGAATTAACATTTATGCGCATTTACACTTAAGTTGCAAAATGAATGTTAGCTTATTATGTATTAAATTTGTTTATATAGGTATGTATATTGTTTATATCTAGATCACTAGTGTTTACTCACTGCTGACATAATAATCCTTTAAGCAGCTTTCAAAAGGCATTCTACCAGAAAGCGCTTACGCGCCAATGATTCACAATGTATCCTATTCCTTCAAAGTCTAATTAACAACTAAGATCAATAATAAAATCAAGAAAAAACAAGACATTAATATATTTTATCGCCCTTTATATCAAATAAAAGCATTTATCCACAATCACCATATTATAGAGCTATTATTATGCCGTTATGAAACTTATTATAACAGCTTTAAAACACTAGTGTTTTATATTCCATAAAACAATAGTGTTTTGTAATATATAAAATGCAAGAAAAATTTGCAGAAAATTTAGTAATTATTTATTAACATTTACGTTAACATCAAAAGTAAACTTATTTGCAATATCAGGATTTACATTTACACAAACCACGTTTGAGGAAGACTGCATCGCGGAGATCTCTTGCATTGTGCTGGATTTTCCTTGAATTTTTCTAGCAATATCGATTTATTTGACTCGCTTTCTTCTATATACCCCTCAACAACACTAGATGACCTCCACGCTCCGTGCCTCTTAAGAGTGAGAATCACCACCAGCAATAGCCAACAGAGTCGCCGAAGAACGGCGCATACTATGGCCCGTGTAAGATTTAGCGTCTAAAAGTTTTAAAAAGAAGCAATCTGTAAAGAGATTCTAGAAATAGTGTTAATTCCCACAGGTTGCACGGTGCATTTTGAATTTATATATCGCAAAAAAATCTTCCCTGCGAAATAGTACTTTTAGGACGTAGGCGTATGTATTTCTTGCATATCTCCATAACATTAACAGAGAATCCTTGGTCTAATACAATGAAAGTTCTTGACATATTGGTCTTTGTTTCTGGGATGGACACGTAGATAAAAGATCTTTATCTTTCACATGTTCAATATTTAAGTTTACCAGTTCATTGCATCGTAAACCTCCACAAACACCCATTATGACAGCAACCTAGAAATATTTAAAATAATTAAGATACCAATACAAAAGAAAAAAAAATTGGTTGTACCTTCATCATTAAGTACTTTTCATCAGATGCTGTTTTCAAAAATTGTTCGATGTGTCCCTCTCAAGCTCTTTTGCCTTCTTTGCCTTGTAGTTTTTGATTGGCTCTTGAGATAAGCAATTAATTTGCGTTTTTGATATGTCAATATTTCTATGCACATTCAAAGTTGCTCTTAACATTGAATATTTCGTCCACATCGACGAGGAGGCAAACTTGCTTCTTACATTTAAAAATAAGCCAACAGGACGTCCTCGTTTATGATGTTTGCACCTCTTTTCTCTCTCCATTCATTAAAGGTAGCAAATTCTTTTATGTATGCATCTTTAGATTTGGCCGGCAACAGTTGCAGGGTTACTTCTTCAGCTTCTGCTTTAATTTCTACCGACAAAAATCACTTTCTGACATTTTTCAAAACGACGCACACAAACGATTTCTAATTTTTTCACAAATATTGTTTTAATAAACAAGCATCCTAGCAACTAATAATGCAAAGCCGCCCAAAGTTTCACTAAATTTTCTAATATTTGCTATTACATTGAAATTTTAGAACTGTCAGATTACTTATTTTCAATTAAATTGGTTTGATTGTGGATAAAATCTTGTATTACTAAAACACATATACAATAAATAGCTATTAAACTTATTCATCCAAAATACCTCCAGGTCCTACTATAGCATATCTCACATTACGTTGTTTTTTTTTCTAATTGTCATATCAATAAATTAAATGCTTAGATGTGTCAATTACTTTATTTGTTAATTTATGTGTACAAACCTGTATGTATATTGTGTTTTAATGTAATTGTTATATCTAAATATGTGTTATGCTAAAGTTTCTTTTTTACGTCTCAAAAATAAAAATTAATCAAGGTTAGGTGTAAGAACAGCAATGCTGAACCTCCTTGCGATTCAATATTTTTGTTTATTTTGTTTAACAAAAAAAATAGTTGAATAAAAGATATTATTATTATTATTATAATTATTATTGTTATTAATATTATTATTATTATTATTATTATTATATTATTATTATTATTATTATGTATTGTTATAGTTCAACTCTGTTACACTCATAATAAGAAATAGATAGTAGTTAGTAGAAAAGATTTATGTACGAGGGTGGCGATACACTTTTCTCACAAGCCACACAAGTTTTTTTATCTTGTATTAAAAAATAAGTTTAAAATATTTTAACTAAAAGTAGACAATAAAGTGTATATAAAAATGATACATTAATTATTAATAGAGAGTCAATAATGCCATGGAAACACATTAATGGTAATGAAATAAATTTGAATCCCAAGGTCGATACGACCAATTCTAGGATTGTAATTGAATTAAAAGTAACTATTTCATGCATGGAAACAGTATTGAATTTAATCTAATTATGTAAAGCTGCTTTGCCGCACTTGTGTAAAAAAAATTTAACATTTCACATCCGTTTAATTCTAAATTTCTTAATGGAAACACGTACGCACCCATACCTGATTCACATTCAAGTAAGATTCGAGATCTCATGAAAACTTATTAATTTAAGAATATAATAACAATATAGTACTAAGAAAGAAAGAAAGAAATATATTTATGATCTTTTGAAACAAAATCTCGTACTGAAATTCTATAAATGCTTTGTCAGCTTAAAAAGTGACACTGAAAAAATAATTTAATAAAAAAGAAATATCTTAAAATATGGTTTAAAAAAAAATTCAGTCAAAGCCAATTTTGTAAACGCCTGTATAAAGCTATTCAGGTAGTACTTTTTCTTAATTTAAAAAACATTATAACCATTACCGTTTCCCAGATTTCAATGCTACACATAGTTACTACGTGAAGCTGTTAGTGTAAACGTTTGGTAGTATTTACGATATCTTAGATGAAGTGGATCCAGCAAAGTTATAGTGATCCGAAAAGAGACGGGCATACACATATTTTTATCTTGTGATCAGAAACTTAGATAAATCGATCTAAAATTTAACCAAAACTGGTGTTCGGATAACTATATCGGTATTTGAGTTTATTAAAAATGTGAAATATGTAAGTATTCAGAATTTTTGAAATTTTTTGACAAAAGTATCAACAGTGGTCGTTGCAAGTAATTAAAGGTTTTCTGTTACGTGACGTGCTTTTGCTATTGGCAATAGGAAGTAAAAAACTAATAGGCAATCAATTTTGTTAATTTAAATTGTTTTATTGGAGCACATAATTAGTCAATATTATTATGAAAGATAGTACTAAATTATTAAAATTAAACGTAAATATACAGATTTATAAATAATTATCTTTGTAAGAAAACCTTTAAGTGGAGGACGAAATTAAAGATCACTACTGGTTTTAATTTTTCGACGTTTTGCCCGACCTATAGGGGGTTTTTCGAGGTTTTTTGTAATTAGGGCGTGACAGTCACATCACACATATTAAATTAAATTAAAACAATAATCTATAAAATACTTTAAAAACCATTAATCCTGTTATTAATAGCAGTCACTGTTCGTCCGTTCGTGTACAAGTGTGTCTTAAGTGTTTTTAAGTCGTGATTGCCAATAATCAAATAATTAATGTTTTTTAAAATATTTTATAGATTGCTAATTTTTAATTTAATATGTTAGATGTGACTGTCACGCCTTATTTTTAAAAAACCTTGTAGAAGTCCGCATAGGTCGGGCGAAACGTCGGCAAATTGAAACCTGGGTAGTGGTCGTTAACTTCGTTCCTCCACTTAAAGGAATCCTTACAAGGATGATTATCTACAACTTCAATTTTGGAGGATTATTAAATTTAATTCAAATACAGGTTTATGGTAATCTCTTTGTTCTTTGTTCCGAGAGAATTTATATTTCATATAGTGATGTATTTTCTAAAATTTTGTTGTTTACAAAATTTACTGAAGTTAAATAATTATTTCAACAATTGATTTATTTCAGTACATTAAAAATCAATTTTATTTTCTATCAAGTTTAATTTAAATGTCGTTAAATACTAAAATTAATGTTGTGCTTGGAACAAATATTTGTTGGAAAAGCCTTTTGTACTAACAGTATTGTGGAATGATGATGTAAATTGATTTTTAAAATTCTAAATACTTTAAACAAATTTAAGCAATTTGTAATTATGTCCGCGACAGTATTTACTTAACATTGAAAACGTTTCTCATAATGAAATTTAAAAGGCACAAAGCATGATAAAATTTTAAATAAGGAAAGTTTGTTAGTTTAATATTTAATTAAGCTTTTTACATTGCGTTTTTTTCAGTTTTCAGAAAGCGAGGAAATATAATACAATTATTAATAAATAAGTACAATTTTTGTTTCTATGTAGAAAATTTCTATTTATTAATAATTACTTGTTTACTTTCCTGTATTTAATTACAACACACGTTACATCGTATTTACTACTAGTTAAACTAAATAATTAAAAAATAAATTGAATATCATTGTTTTACATCTTTTGAAAAAATTGCGTAGTTAATTTTTTTTTCCCACGTTTATACTTAGAAAACAGACGTTTCTTCTCTAGAAATAGAGAGGAAAATTCGTTTTTCCTTACTAGCAAAGAAAATAATGTCGTGTTACAAAAATGCCTCTTTAAAAAAATGTAAAAATGTGTTTTTAGAACTATATGCCTAGTACTTAGTTAAACAATTTAATTTAGTGTTCAATCAGGTTTATTTAATTTAATATCTTATATTTCGACTCTTAAAATTGCTACCCTGCATTTATTGGTTAGAATTACGCGGCTGCCCTATGACAGATTGAGACCACACCGATACTACAGAATACTGTAGCGAGACTATTGCGACCCACCTATTATCAACTTTTGCTTTTACGTACAAAATATGACGAAATTCTGTAACAATAAGTTACGTTTACAATATTATTTCTTTCATTAAGTTGTTTTTTGGGGAATGTCGTGGAAAAAATGTTGTGTTCTAACACATGAGCAAAGCCGTTTACCACTCACATGAGCTCGAGGTGGGAAAGAATTTGCTTTCCTCACTTGTTGGACAAATAACTATTTTCTACTCCCATGTTTAAAACACAATTTATCGTATATTTTCTGATGATGCTAAGTAACCTTTTTAAATACACTTGACAAAATGTGGCTTTAGGCGTTTTAGTCCCGACACGAAATTGGCAACAACGGATTTTAGTCACAGGTTGAACTTGGCTTTGAGTTAATTAGGTCACTTGTCAGTTATTTAGATTAGTTTTAATTGTCAAAATGTTTCTAATTTCACCGTTAATCTATAGTTACCTCAAAATTTTGTATTGTTAATGTGTTTGTTAAGTATATTTGTGTTGGATCGTAGAAAAGTATAGTATGCAATTCGACTTTATAAATATCTCTTACAGAGTCGTTTATTAGACACTCGCTTCCGCTCATCTCTAAATAAATCTCGTGTCTAAAATGATGTTTATAAAAATTGTTGCATTATATTCTATTATCAACAATCACATTTTAAATCAATGTTTATCTACACTTATAAAGCGTATTAACCAGCACTTTTTTTACTTGTGGAATAAAGTTAATTTATCCTTATTTAAAATTAGAAAATTGTGCTTCCCTCCAGAAAAGGGTTGAAGAGAAAGCAGATAAGTTAGTCTCCTTTGGAAACAGAAATCGACTGATCCAAGCGTTTTTCCAAATCCTTATTTCAAAGCCCTAAAATCGTAGAGTAAAGCTTTGGTTGGACCACCTTGTATAATAAACAAATACCACTAGATATTACTAAGACTATTGAAAACATCTATAAAGCGAACAAAGTACAAGCTAAATTAAATGGCAAATTACCTCACCGATTCCAGTAAACAGCGGCATAAGACAGGGAAACTTATTGAGTTTTTTGCTGTTTAACATCGTTTAGGATGAGGTAATATAAAAAGTGCGCAATGGACGAGGTTACATACTGAACGATGCGGAGATTACAACCATATACCTGTTATGCACCAGTTTCTTGCTGAATCCTTGGATTCTGGTTTCCAGGTCGACGTTGTGTATACCGATTTTAGTAAGGCTTTTGATCGGTTGAACTATGAGATTCTCATTTCGAAGCTACACGCTTTTAGTTTGAGTAACAACTTAGTACAATTACTCAAGAGTTATTTATCTGATAGAACCCAATTTGTTGAGCTGCTTGGCTTCCGGTCGCGTGTCTCAAGTGTCCCTTCGGGCGTACCCCAAGGCTCTGTTCTTGGCCCCTATTATTCAATATCTTTATCAATAATGTCGCACCTACTCTCGATTATCATTGCCTATTGTATGCGGATGACATGAAGATATTTCAGGTTATACGTAATATGTCTGATGCTCTTGTGCTTCAGAAAAGCTTGATCTTTTTGATAAATGGTGTCGGTCTAACCATTTAGATCTGAACGTTTCTAAATGTCACATCGTTTCTTATACCAGAGCAAAGTCCCCAATTCTTTTTAACTATTCTTTTTCCGACGTCTCCATTACTCGCTCTAGCGCTTTTAAAGATCTGGGTGTCACTTTTGAATCGTCTTTGTCCTTTAGTTCGCACATTCGATCTATTGTTTCATCTTCACTTAAAACTCTTGGTTTTATTATCAGAAACTCTAGAAATTTTTAAGCGCTGACTTACCTCTCTTGCTGTACAGAACCCTCATTCAAACTCGACTGGAGTATGCCTCGGTAGTCTGGAACCCTACGTATCAGGCTCATATCCACGCTCTGGAGAACATTCAACGCAAATTCTTAAAATTTCTAGCTTTTCACGTTGATGGAATTTACCCTCCTAGAGGTTTCCCGCAATCTGATCTTTTGGCTAGATTCAACCTTTCCGATTTAAGTAGTCGTCGCGCCACCTTTTCTCTTCTCTTTCTATACAAACTTATTCATTACCTTGTCGATTGTCCTGAATTGTTGGCAAAATTATCTTTTTCCGTTCCTCGACCTGGGTCTCGTTTTCCTACCACTTTCTACCTACCCACTCCCGTACGCGTGTGTTGAGTCATTTCCTATTTTCTCTGTATGCAACAGCAGTGCTTTACGTAAATTTGATATTTTTCATACGTCCATATCCGAGATAAAATCATTCTGTAGCGACTCCCTAGTTGGTTGATCGATTTACATTATTTACCTTGTTTAACGTTAACGTTATTACTTTTATTTGTTTTGAATTATATCTGTATTACCTACGTCTAATTACTTTTACGTTTATATTATCCCATTCGTTTTAATTTTGTATTTTGCTGTTCCCGCACATAATTGGCTTTTGCTGTGGTGCGGCTGTATTTAGATAAATAAATAAATAAAAAATAAATTACATATGCTATGCAGATGATGCTGGCTTTATAACAGAGAATAAGGATAACTTACAACGATTACTTAACATATTTACATTAAATACGTTTTTTGTACATGTTACGTTAACACAAGTTGAAACTAAATGTCGCAAACACTTATTGCTAACTTATTTAATAATACTGGTAAACTATTCAACATAAAAGTATCACCAGAAAAGACTAAATGCATGAAGATCTCAGCTAAATCACTCAAATGCAAATTGAGGAAAATAGATAACATACTAACAAAGCCAGCAATGTAGCAGAGAGTCTGAATAATACTATACGGCGCAATAAACACCTTCAAATACAAACAAAAGCGAAAATTTATAAAGCCACGATTAGGCCAATTATAACGTATACAACATCCGTTACATGAAGAATTCTGGAAACAACAGAAATTCAAAGTAGAAGAAGCATAACCGGAAAAACTTTACTAGATCGAGAACGAAGTGAAAGTATAAAAACGAAATTTAGAATAGAAAAGATTAATATGTGGGTAAAAATATGGAAAGAAGAATGGAATGGACATACTAACAAGATGCATGAAGATAGAACTATAAAGATCGTTAGAGATAAGTCACCTGTGCCTAGAAGAAGTATTGTCAGACCAAGGAAAACAAAGTCTAATAACTTAGCCGTACAATAGTCAACTCAACAAAAAAGAACTGGCTACAAAGCCTATTAGAGAAAAATAAAAAAAAGAATGTCTTTTGGAAATACTTTTAAGGAGAGCTGTCAATTTGTAGTACTTTGACAAGTCTATATTTTTGTGAACTTTTATTGTATACTTCAACGTTGAACACTTGTTTCACATTGATGAAATACATTTTTTTTATATTTAAAAAATATGAGAGCAGGGTTTTCTCATTGATTACCCCTACTTGGGTTTGTTCAATCCACTACTAGTTGAATTCAGCAAATTCTTTTTCACAATGTTGTTAGTCTAAAAATATTAGCTGGATTTTTACCGGCCACTACCTATTATTTATATTTAGATTTAATTTCGTAAAAAATTTTTAGAAAAACAAAATTATTTTTTACTTTTGCTATATTTTTCTTAATAATACTATGTCACCTCTGTTTAGTGAAAATTTATCTTTTTACGAGTAAATGAGTTTGGTCTTATGGAAGTGTTTGTTGTAAGTGGGTTGTACTGTATTCTAAGTAGATTTCGTTGGTGTTGATAAAGCACATATGTTTTTATATTCACTTTGCTGCAATAGTTGTTTGTCAATTAATATTGTTTAAATTAGACGTGGCGTCGCAAAATGATTTATCTTTGTTTACTCTGAATTAAGTTTTAAAGAAATGTTTATCTCAACAGTTTTTATCAAAGGTTTTGTAGAAACATATCCCACATGTTGCCGTTTTGGTTTTGTTGAATTAATAAACTCTTTGTTTGTTCCAAGAAAAGAGCTTAAATTTCTTCGCTGTTATAAAGTAAATTTGATATTTGCCGTAACTAAAAATAAACAGTTATTACCACTCACAGTAAAAGTTCTAAATTTGCAGATTGCTTATCTTTCTAAAAACCATAAACGTATTTTTCTGTAAAGTTTTTTGTGTATGTAAAAAAGTTTAAAAAGGGGACGCATTCCCCCAGTTTGTATTTTAATATTTTCAAGTCAATCAAAAAGCAGACTCAAAACTACAAGATACTACGTAATTAAAACAAGTGCGAACTCTAGCGAATTGTCATTGTAATTTCTACAATCGCTAAATATCGAACAGTAAGTCTTTGCGAACTAAACGGTGAAAAGTATACAAGGGTTAATGTTGATGATATCGTATGAGAAACTACTTGATTCTCAAAATTAAAGAGAACTATCCTTTGACTATGGTAACTCTGGATAATCTCTTACACCTGCACATTAAATATAGAAATACATATTGTGTAATGCATTTAACGAGTAACTTGGCATAATAAATTGTTCCTGTTTAAAGAAATTTAGTGTAACAACGACATAAACCGTAGGAGTTTTGGTGTACAATTATTTACTCCAAAGAACTACCGTGTTTAATGCTTGTTCACGTACTCAAAAACAAACAAATTAAAATAGGACATCCTTGCGTATTTTTTTGTGTGTTTTATGTTTTATTGTTTAAAGTGAAACAAACTGAGATAAGGGTTGTCAAATTCAAGGATGATGCTAAATTAGTTATTTTTTTTTTTTTAAAAACCAGTCTCATTTCGTTTTATAAACTTGTGAAACTGTAAATAACCTGTAAGCAAAATTTCGGTCTAATCTTGTTTTGTAAGTACCGGTACTGCCTTATATTTTTCTTTGCGTTTGTTTTTACGGAAAACGAATGTAGAAAAACACCACCGTGGTGTAATTAGTGTTGTGTATGTTATTTGGCTTTTCAGTAGAAAACCATGCGTAATTCATGTTTCTCTTTTTTTAGAACATTTTTTATTAAGTGATTACATTTTTCCTAATTTTTTTGTAAGCACCTGTTGTACACTCATGAAATTTAAAACTTGGACACCACAATTTCTGTAAACAAAAGTTTGCACATTGTGAAGCGGGCTTAAGGGTATCATTTACAATTCTAACAGCAGGTAGTCTCAGCAGGGGTTATCTTATAGAAGGACTGTAGAATGAATCATTACACTAAGCACGTTTTAGAAAATAGGTAATTTACGTTGCTTACTTAATTTTTTCTTTAAAGAATATATTTGAAGGTATCGCTAATTAAACACCATAGCTCGATTAATTATCGAATCAAAATTTTGTTTAGGAAATGTTTACAAAATAAAATTAGAAATAATTTTGATTTAAAAACGTCTACAAGCAATAACTTTTAAATTAAATCAAAAACTAAACATGGTTATTTGGGTTGACTGATTATTACTTATTTTTAAATAAATCTAACCTACTAATTATTGTAAATTATTAAAAAACGTTTCATTTTTTTCTGTAGTTAATATAAAAGTGAAAATAAAAACTAAGGCAATTCTTATTGTCAACGTATATATTTAGTTTTTTGACAAGAATTTATTACATAATTATAATTAAGATACCAAGTTATAGTTTAAAATTAAATGAAAACTTTTTTTTTAAATAAAGGTATTACTATATAAATAAATATAAGAAATCAATAATGGGTGTGACCTCCATTATTATTGATACATTCTTGGAGGCGTCTGCTCATTGACGCTATCAAGGTATCAATATAATTAATATTAATCGTTTCCCATGCGGTATCAATGGCTGCAATTAGTGCATTACGGTTTACTGGTATAAAATTTGGCCCTTGTTGTCTTCGGATAACAGCAAGTATTCGAGCCCAAACATTTTCGATAATGTTAAAATCTGGGCTTTTTGCTGGCCAGGGTAACAGCTCCAAGTTATTTTCTCGTATCCAATTGCGCACAACCCGCGAAGTATGAATAGGGGCGTTGTCCTTTAACAACAAAAATACATTATGAAAATGTTAATTCAACAGATCCCGAACTATTTTTGGAGAAAGTATAGTGAAATAAGAATACTTACTTGTTGGAAAATATAATCTCGTCTGGATAAAACACTTCGACTGAAGGTTTCATAATAGTTTCCAAAATATCTAAATACGCAGCAGAATCAAGACGTCCATCGATAGCCCAACAAACTCCTGGACCCCGCGCGCTAACCCAACCCCACACATTCACAGAAAAATAACCACTTCGGTTTTTAGGACATATGTGTTTTTCGTAACGAGTTCCTTCCATTCTAAAAACTTTTAGTGGTCCATCGTTGCGGCTATTGAACGTTTTTTCGTCGCTAAAAATCACTCGATTCCAAAATTCCAAAGGTTCGTTCACATATCGCCTTGCAAATTCCAGACGACGTCTCATATTTTCGTCACTGAGAACTTCTTTCGCAGCAGCATTATACTTCTTTCCCATCTCCTTTAATTTTTTTGTGCAGTTATACGGCATCCGGGAAAATGTGTATCTGCTATAGCCCTGGAGTATGTAGCAAATGGTTGTTCTGTTACGTAATGAAACAACTCGAGATCTTGAGCACGTGTAGATACTTTAGGTCTACCACTTCCGATGGCTCTTTCCAAAGTGTGTTCAAGATTCCATTTTACTCGGTAATGCCCTACGGTGCTTTTGGTATATCTAACATACGTGAAATTTCACGCACGCTACGGCCCGCCGCTAATTCCGAAACAATCCGCGCTTTCAAATCAGCACCGAGATGAGGTGGCATTTTCACAACACTTGAAATTTTAAACTAAAATGGAATTTACATTTCTTACTTTATTTATTGGTTCACACTACCCCTTCTCAAACAGTAGGTAATTGTTTATTTATTACATACTTCTAATGACCAATGTAACAACCCTTAGAGCAATATGACTCAAAGGAAGTAAATTAAACAAGCAAGGATATTCTATTGTTATTGAAACTTATTCATAAAGTAAAAGCCATTTCCTTATAATGCTAATGGACAGGATTTTCTTTTAAGTATTAAGATTACAATAGAGGACTTATAAACTTTCGAAAATATCTAATTATAAATATTTACACTGCAATTGCGCTTTTTCCTTAATAATTTCTTAGCAATAACATACACGTTCTTGGTTTTAAGTTGTCATAAATTTGATATGATATAAATTTGTGTTTCTAATATTACATCACAAACTAATCTTTATTCGCCAAAAATTGTTGCTTAAGTTGTAAAGCTTCGTACACACCTGAACAACAAACCGAGCAACAAACATAACAACGAACCGAAAGTCAAACAGAACGACAAACGATCTTTTATGATTTCCACAATCCGAACAACAAACGGAACGTTTGTGCTGTTCCATAATTATTTTCAGTAGTTTTCAGTTCATATATATTTATTATTGAGAAGAGAAAATTGCGGAAAACAAGAAGATATAAAAATTAGACAAAGAAAAAAAATTATAATTTACTTCGCTTTTTTTTTATTTTGGAAATTTCCCGCCCAAATGATGCTAATAGGGACATCATTTTTTTCTTGCATTCTTAAACACTGATTAATTTAAAACATTTTTCTTCTGTCAACTCCATAATATTACCTAAAACACAACAAACCCACAAAAGGGAGGAAAAAATAAATAATTTAATTCTCCGCATAAGTTTGTTCGCCGTTTTGTTTAGATTCGTCCAAACCTGCAAACGCATTCGCGCGCATTTTCTTTGATGTCGGAGAAAAACCGACAAGTTGCGGGAACGCCGCAAACCGTTCGTGGAACAATCAGGACTTGCGAATCTGTTCTAAAATTCGTACGTAGCACCGTCCAAATTAATGTTCCGATTGCCGTTCGGTTCGTTGTTCTGTTTGTTCCTCGGTTTGTTGTTCAGGTGTGTACGAAGCTTTACAATAAGCATATTAATATGAACTATATCTTATGAAAGGAGAGTTATGTAACTATAATTAACGACTTAACGTTACGTTAGTAGATTCCATTTACTATTTACACATATTTTCTTGGAACATTCGATAATTAACTATCGGGATATGATGACCCTATACTTCGCAGGTTGTGCGCAACTGGATACAAGCAAATAACTTGGAGCTGTTACCCTGGCCAGCAAAAAGCCCAGATTTTAACATTATCGAAAATGTTTGGGCTCGAATACTTGCTGTTATCCGAAGACAACAAGGGCCAAATTTTATACCAGTAAACCGTAATGCACTAATTGCAGCCATTGATACCGCATGGGAAACGATTAATATTAATTATATTGATACCTTGATAGCGTCAATGAGCAGACGCCTCCAAGAATGTATCAATAATAATGGAGGTCACACCCATTATTGATTTCTTATATTTATTTATATAGTAATACCTTTATTTAAAAAAAAGTTTTCATTTAATTTTAAACTATAACTTGGTATCTTAATTATAATTATGTAATAAATTCTTGTCAAAAACTAAATATATACGTTGACAATAAGAATTGCCTTAGTTTTTATTTTCACTTTTTATATTAACTACAGAAAAAATGAAACGTCATAAAATATACATTTTGTAAGGACTAAATATTATGAATAGAGAGTTTAATGATTTTTTTTAATAACTTACAATAATTAGTAGGTTAGATTTATTTAAAATAAGTAATAATCAGTCAACCCAAATAACCATGTTTAGTTTTTGATTTAATTTAAAAGTTATTGCTTGTAGACGTTTTTTAAATCAAAATTATTTCTAATTTTATTTTGTAAACATTTCCTAAACAAAATTTTGATTCGATAATTAATCGAGCTATGGTGTTTAATTAGCGATACCTTCAAATATATTCTTTAAAGAAAAAATTAAGTAAGCAACGTAAATTACCTATTTTCTAAAACGTGCTTAGTGTAATGATTCATTCTACAGTCCTTCTATAAGATAACCCCTGCTGAGACTACCTGCTGTTAGAATTGTAAATGATACCCTTAAGCCCGCTTCACAATGTGCAAACTTTTGTTTACAGAAATTGTGGTGTCCAAGTTTTAAATTTCATGAGTGTACATTTAAACGATCTGAGTAAAGTCTAACAAAAACCCAAAATTGACTCATGATAGGAACCTTTAGTCATCTATAAAAGTAAGTGAGAGACATTTTTCTAGACCTACCCCTCTTTGATGAGTTAGTGCTGCGGCACCGTGTTTTTTTTAGTTTCATGGCATAACAGCTGCATACATAGTAGTAATAAAATTATTATATCAAAATTGACAATAAAAAATGTAGAAAATATTTTAATTTTCTAAAACGGTTTCTAAGGGGTGTAAGAGGTTATTCAAAATAGTCTAATAGAATTCTGAAAAAATTTTTTGAATAAGTTGTGTTTTTAATATTTTTTTGTAGTTTTAAAATTAGGTGGTGGGAGAACACACAGTTCCTCCAGCGAAATTTAATAAACTTGGAATGCGTTAGTAAGAGTTTTTTTAGTTTATCGACTACACATTATTTTGTCTTATTCTGATTATTACCGTTGCCGTTAGAAAGGGTTAAATATGTATTTAAGATCAAAGGAAAGGAACACCAACTGCAGCGTCTATTTAACCAACAAAAACACCAAAAACTGCACCAAAAACTTTACTCGACACGTGTTCAACAGCTAAGCTGTCATCATCAGCGATACCGAGTATCGGTGTTTGGTGTTTTTGTTGGTTTTATGTATTTAAGACATAAAGCCGCTTTTCTGAAAAAATTCAAATGGAATGATGTACCAAACTTAATACGGTAAAATAGAGAATTAATGCTTAACAAGATTAGTAAAAACCGCATCTTGATATATATTTTGAAACTATTATTATAAAGAGAATGTCAAAACAACATACCCCAAAATACTATTAAATATAAAAATAAGAATACTGTAATTATACTATATATACTTTGCAGTTAAAAGTAACGACACTAATTTTTTTTATCGACTTAATACAGTAGTAAAACTTCCGATTTGTTAATCTAACTATCCTCTTACAGAAACGTAGGTATAAACATTAAATGCACTAAAAAATGTAAACCATTAAACCATTAGAACTATTAACTAAGAAATAAGTGGTAAATATATTAACAAACTAAAATCCCAATAACTAAAACTAAAAAAAACAAAACTTATTAGGAAACCTAAGAACTATTAATTAAAACATATCATAATTAATAGCGCTTCAAATGTTCAAAATGACCTCCATGGTTTTCAATGAAATGAAGAAGTTTTCTCTAGTAGTAGAGAAAACAGTTTTTTTCTATTACTGCGAATGAAATCTTAGGAGCAGAATTTCTTATTCTCTCTATCAAGTCGTTCTTGTTGTAGGTCGGTTTTATTTATTTATTGACCAGCGGCCTTTGTATTAAACTTGTTGCATCCAATGAGAATTTGTTTCTGACCAATAATGTATTTGTGCATCAGACCATAAAACTCGCATAAATAAGCTAGGGTCTTCTTAGATCATTTGCAACAGCTACGTTTTGACATTACATACATTATAACTTGCCCTGAATATGCAAACGTGACAACCGTAAACATCGGCTCCGTTTAAATTAAGAAGTTTAAGTGAATAAAACCTGTAATTTACTAAGTGATAGTGATTAAACAAAGAATTAACCTAAAACGAAATACAGGCAGATAAAATTGTAAGTAAAAATATTTGTGTAAACGCTAAAATATAAGTATAGAAACATTGCCTAAATAAATACAAGTTTCATTGTAATATTGCAGTAATTGATAAACATATGATAACTCGTGTTTATGAATGTGTCGTATAATTCAACGTAAATAAAAGTTGTGTTGCCTACTCTACAGAGTTATTATTTCTGTTAAAATACGCGAATGAATCAAAATAATAACTAAAGAAACCACGCTAACAGTTGTGGACAGCTGGAGCAGTATTTTAAAAGGAAAAGAGAAATCCCAACAAACGAGAAGGAAGCCTTTAATACAAGTAAAAAACCCAAAGATCACCACAACATAACAAAGAACTCAACGACATAGAAATGGAAGAATTAATGCGGTTGGTTGAAAATATTAGTAAAGACATTAAGGATATAAAAATGAAAATCAGAAAATTAGAGAAGAAATTTTAGATAACAATAAATTGCTACAAAACAACTAGATATCCAAGCCAACGAAATAAAGATGCTAAAAGAAAATCTTCAGACATCAAAAGAAAACGAGAAGAGGAAAAATTGATAGCAACTCGTCTTACACAAGATTTACAACTTAAGATAGAGGAAATGGAAAACAAATTAGAGGTTCAAGAAAGAGCAAAGAAAAGAAATAACATCATAATCACTGGATTACAATTACATAATTGTAATACAGCAGAAATAAAACTGAAAATTGAAAACCTTATAAGTGATAAATTGATAATACAGACCACGGTAAAAGAAGCCTATAAAATAACAGATAACCGATGTGTAGTAAAATTAGAAGACTGGAAAACTAAAACGGAAATTCTTAAAACAAACAAAATTAAAAGGAGAACAAATATTTATTGATAATGATCTAACGTTGGCAGAAAGAGACATCCAAAGGAAAATTAGGAAAGTGGCTGTAGAAGAAAAACTCAAAGGAGCAGTAGTAAAAATTGGTTACCAAAAATGATGATAAATGGCACACAGATGATATGGAACAAGAAAGAAAACCGGCTAGTAGAATTTAAGATACCAGACCAATCAAAAACTGATTACGGCTACACAAGTAAGATCTACAATGAATACGCGAGGGACACGGCTTACGAACATGGAAAATAAACTTAATAAAATCTAAAACAATTAAAAGACAAATTAGGAGATAAAAAACTTTGGAAATTGGCGACGTGGAACATAAGAGGGTTAAAAGGAAAAGAAATGGAATTGATAAAAGAGTTTAACGAAATGAATTTGAGTATCTTAACGTTAACTGAGACAAAGAAAAAGGAAAAGGCATAATGAAATTAGAAGAGCATATTTTAATCTATAGTGGCGTACCAGAAGAGCAAAGAGCGAAAGCAGGAGTGGCATGCATCATAAACAAAGCTTGGGAACCTTTAATATGTAAATGGGAATGCGTAACAGAAAGAATCCTAAGCATTGAAATAAAAATAAATAATACAATAATTACAATAATCACAGCATACGGACCTAATGAAGATGAAAAAGTAGAGAAGAAAGAGGAATTTTGGGAAGAACTGAATATAACAACAGAACGAAGTAAAGGAATAAAAATAGTTTTAGGTGACTTAAATGGTAGAGTGGGAATAAAAAACGACACAATACGAAGAAACAGTGGGAAGGTACGGAGAAAATATCAGAAACGAAAACGGAAAAAGATAATACAATACTGCACTGAAAACAATTTCATAATAACAAACACATTTTATCAACACCAAGATAAACATAAATTTACAAGAGAAGCACCATCTAGAAACGAAAAGTCAATTATAGACTATATTTTGATACAAAAGAAGAACGAAGAATGGTTACAGACGTAAAAGTTAACAGAGGCCCAGAGATCAATACCGACCACTTCATGGTTATAGCGAAAATGAAATTGGAAGTACCAGCCAACCTATTAATCCAACCAACACACAAAAATTGAAGTACCATACTATGAAAAAATAAAACCTACATGTTACAAAATCAAGAAGTTGCGACCGAACTAGCCTCATTAGTAGACCAAGAGTGTAACAAAATAGCAGAGAGTTATACACATAAAGATATAGAAGGAATGTGGCAACAATCCAAAGATATATTACTAAGAGCGGCCAAGAAATCTTGCGGCACGGTAAACCTAAATAGATCAAAGAAACAAACGCCTTGGTGGTCTGAAGAAATTAAACTACAAATTAAAATCAAAAACAGAAATGGAGAAAATATTTGCAATTAAAGACAAAGGAAACATATAATACATACAAAGAACAAAGAAAGATAGTAAAAGAATTAGTTATAACAGAGAAAAGGAAAGAATGGGATAATTTTGGCAATCTGCTAGAAGAGAACAGCAAAACAACCAGAAACTATTTTATAAAGCACTAAAAATTTAAGAAACCAACAGCAACGTAATTCTATATACAATAATATTAAAAGCAAGGGACGGAAAGCTTCTGACCGAAAAAACACAAATTATGGAACGGTGGAAAGAATACTTTCAAGATCTATTATCATACCCTCAAAAGTCCTTAAACATAGACAATACAGAGAAAACTAGTGAACCACATGACCAGACAGGTGCAGGTAATATTGACATAGAAGACATATATGAGGCAATAGGAAGAGTAAAAGTAGGTAAAGCAACTGGACATGATGGCATTGCAGCAGAAGTAATTAAAATATGGGTAAAAGTGGAACACAAATGCTATTACAACTGTTTAGGAAAGTATGGAAAGAAGAAAAAGCTCCAAAAGACTGGACAGTAGGAGTGATTCTACCAATTTTCAAAACGGGAGACAAGTTGGAGTGCAGAAATTATCGAGGCATTACACTATTAAGTATATGCAGGAAAATATTTGAAAGAATTATAGAGAAGAAGTTAACAGCCAAAATAGAAGGACAGATGTGCGAATCACAAAGTGGGTTTCGTAAAGGACGTAGTATCCAAGACCACATTTTCACATTACAGTTAATCATTACAAAACCTTAAGACAAAATAAAAACTTATATGGCATTTGTAGACCTAGAGAAAGCGTTCGACAGAATACCTAGAAATTTAGTATGGGAAAGCCTGAAAACCAGAGGCATTAACAATAAATTAATAAGAATTATTGAGAGTCTGTACAGTAATAGCTTAAACTACGTAAGAACGAACAACGATTCTTCCGAAAAATTTGTTACGAACGAAGGATTACAACAAGGAGCAGTACCTAGCCCACTACTTTTCAATATAATTATGGACGATATCATCCAAAAACTAAAGTGAAAGTCCAACAACTTTGTATAGGGTACAATAACTTACACCCCATAAGAATAACAGAGTGCGCGTTTGCCGACGACTTAGTGATATTTGCTCCGAGTGAAGTGGATCTTCAAACAAACATACAGATTTGGGCGCGAGTGCTTAAAGATTACAACCTAAAATAAATAGTGAAAAAACTAAAACAATGGTGGTGGCACAAACACAAGAAAACGTTAACGTAAATGTATTCGGGACGGTAATAGAGCAAGTTGATAATTATAAGTATCTGGGGTAAATATAAATGCAAAAGGTAAACACGAACCTGAAATCAACAACAGAATCCAAAGTGCAGCAAAAACATTCTATAGTTTAAACACTAACTTTCTTAGCAACAATGAAATTTCAAAGAAAACAAAATTGACCGTATCAAAAGTATATATGTACCAATTTTAACTTTTGGCTGTGAATCGTGGGTACTTTCAAAAAGACAAAAATAGACTTCAAGGCATGGAAATGAAATTTCTAAGGAGGGTCAAAGGAGTGACAAAACTGGACAGAATACGAAACGATAACATAAGAAAAGAACTGCAGATACAACCTCTAAAACAAAAATATAGAAGAGAAACAACTAAAATGGTTTGGACACCTAGTACGAATGGACAATGCCAGACAAGTAAAACAAATATGGCAAGCAAAAATCAAAACCGCGAGAACAAGAGGCAGACCTCCAGAAAATTGGAACACTACGGTCAGCAAAATACTTAAAACCAAAGAAATGTCTTGGATAGATGCAAAAGACTTGCAGAAAATAGGAAAGAATGGATCAAATTTGTATTAAAGTAAAATAAATTTTAGGTATTTTGTTATTTTAGTTTATTAGATTTATTAAATATGCTATATTAAAGTTAGAATCGAATATTAGTTGGTAGTTAAAAATAGCTTACTTGGTTAGAGTTTATATTATTTTATTTTTCAGTTTCACTTTTAGTTTAGAATAATTAAAATGTAATACATGAGTAATGTAAAGTTACGACCTGACACCTAACGGTAGACAGGCACTGATAATATATATATATATATATAACTTGAACTGATTTTATATTCATAGTTTAAAAAATTGTGAGCTAATATTCTAGAATTATAAACAAGTGATTAAGTACCGGTTTTAATTATCTTGTGAAGCTATTTTAATTCTCTGTTTTATCGTGTAAAGTTGGAGTGTACTTATGCAATTGCTTGCAATTAGTATTGTTATTTTTCATTATTTAAAATTATTTTTTATGTTTCAGTTTCATAGCCTGGGTGTTTTAATATCCACTTTATAATAAGTAATAGTCTCAAAATATAACTTTCTAAGTTAATATATAGAAATAGAAAAAGAAATATCAAGATGCGATTTTCACAATCTTGTCGCTTCTAATTCTCTATTTATCTAAAATTTGGACATATGATTCCATTTGATTTTTCAGAAAACGACTTCATTTGTTGATAACATATTTACCGCCCTTTAGAGGCAAGGGCAGTAATCAGAATAAGGCAAAATAAAGTGCAATCGATAAACTAAGAAAACTCTTTCTACTCATTTAGGTTTATCAAATTCCGTTGATCCATTTAGAGTAATCGACATTTAAATTAAAAACACTCTTTGTGGTCCTCCGTCCACTTTATTTAAAACAACAAAAAAGTTAATGGCAATATATTTAAAAATGTTTCAGAATTCTATTAAAACTATTTTGGATACATTCTAAATGAGCAAAAAGTGGAGAAAACTCTTAATTTTCTATTTAACCATGACTGTTTTAGAAACATATTTTCCAGAGCTTTTTTATGGTCACTTTTCTAATAATAATTTTTCTTTTCTTTTTTGTTTTACGAATTAGGCTGTGTAGCCTACATCCCTGTGATTTTGTGGTTTATATTTCATATTCTAATAATACTTTGGTTTTGCACTCTGTGCATGTAAAACTACCACATAAGCAGGTCAATGCACCTACCAAAACATCCTAATTACGTACAAGTGTTTCAAAAATGCAGCAAAACATTGGGTCAATACAGCATTTTGTTAAATAAAATCTGTTCGTATAGGTACACAATTTCATTTACAAAAATCACTTTACATCATTATGATAGCAAAACACCCGTGCAGAACCATAAAACTTTGTAAATGAAAATTGAAATGACGAATGACAGCTCGTATATTATTTGTCACTTTAGGTAGGTTGGAACTACAAGCGTACTTGGCGATCGTCCTTTTGTACATTTCATCTACTTTTGATTAGTTTTGGAGCTACTTACTTATGATAGAAAATTATTGTTGTATTTCTCAAAACTCATTGCAAGTTCGCCTGATTTGACTGTCCCAGACTTTCTTTGGGACTACTGGAAGCTACGGGTTTATGCCAACAAGCTTTTATACAATAGCAGCCCTTAAGGAGAATATCTGACGAGAATGCGAAGAGTTATCAACAGAAATGTGGCGAAAAGTCATGGAAAATGCGATAAAACGGGCAATAAATGTGCATCAACACTGGCTGCGGCCACTTGACGAATATCATCTTCTCGACTTGGACTAATAAAATTCTCAAAGTTCAAATAAACATACTCAAAAACTGAATCGAAGTTTTTCATTTAGAAAAAAAGAGGGAGAAACAACATCGGATGGCTTTTTGGCCTACCTAGTATAATACTTAGTTATCCTTTATAATTATTAATTATTTCTACATTAATTGTGTGCAATTTTGGAGGTTTGCAGATGACACCCCAGAAACTAACTGACCATCGTCAAGAGTAGATGTTGAGCTCAATAAAGATTCATTGATAGATGTTGAAGCCGATGGTGTAGCGTGGGTCAGAGTGTGCAATCTTAATTTTGTTAGTACAGACTTTTTGATGTAACCTTCGCCTACACTGGATGAATGCCATCTCCCATGCTTCTTGATGGTCAAGAAATCGCTTACTTTATTGGTTAATAACGTGGCACTGCTGCGTCAAAAACAGTGCCTCGTGTAATTTTTAAATTTTAGCAGTTTCAAAACTGGATATTCATGGGCATTTTTCCAAAAGTATAAATACCCACTGGAAAATGAATGCATTTACAGTCACGGTATGTGTAAAAGAACCGCTGACTTTTCTGTAAGAACTTGCCGTCGAAGATCTAAATATTTTTTGGACAATTTTTCTCCAATCTGGCTTAATAATAACAAATTGACAACTATTATAATTTTTAGCATTCAGGCGTCAATAAGCATTATATCGTCTTTAATTGTAACGTGCTAAATTTGCATGTTACAGAGCAAAGTTCCACTACAGAGCCATCCTGAAATTCCCATTACTGCTTGCAAAGTAAAACCATTTAAAAAAGAAAATTAATTTTTGGGTTGTACAATTGCAATAAAATTTTACATTTATTAGTAAAATCCCTGTCAGGGCCTTATTGAGGAATTTATTTATTTCTTCTTCATTCAAAAATTTTTGGATTTTTAGATCGTGATGTTCAGTTTTCCTTTTTCAGAAAAGTAATTAGTTTCGAAATGTCAATATTAAGCTTAATATTCAAGCTTTACCATTTAAGCATGCTTATATAAGAACCATAATGACTCTTTTTTGCTGGAGTTCTTGAAAATAGGCTAAGAGACAATTTTCTGAATATTTGGCAATGTTTTTAATTTTACATCAGGCTATAAATCTATTGTATTGCTATTTACAGGCCGCTATGACTTGGGAGGAAGCTAAAGAAGAGGAACACTAAACTGCACGTCTATTTAACCAACAGAAAACACCAAAAACTTTACTCAGACACGTGTTTCAATAGCTGGGTTTATCATCATCATCAGCAATACCGATACTAAAATTAAAAACAACGGAAGTAGTATATACTATCTCTTTATCACGCATCGTTAAACTTAATTGAATTTTAGATAAGCTTAAATAATTACAAAATCTTAATGGACCGTTATCATCATCATTCATAAGCAAATTTCTGTTTTTAAAAATTTCTAAACTTTCATAAGAATCAAGTTCGTTTTTATTATCTACCCTCTTAATTAATTCAATGTCGCCTACTCTATGGTCTTATTATTTTCAAAGCATGCATGGCAACACTGGACCTTATCTGTGTGATGATATTTGACATGAGCTAAGTGCTCTTTAAAACGAGTTTTAATATGTCTCTTGGTTTGCCCTATATATACTTGGTTACAGTTTTTATAATTAATTTTATATATTCCCGATTTATCACACATTTCTATTGGGTCTTTTGGATTGCCTAAAAGATTTTGCAAGTTGTTACTACTTAAAGTTTACTGCTTTATAATCAAATTTTGAAAATATTTTTGAAGACTTTTTGTGTATGTGGGATAATTTGGTAATTTGACATATTTCTTATTTATTTTGCTATTGTAATGTTTCTAATGTTTAACTTATGTTTATGTTTTCTAATTATGTTTATGACAATTGATTCTTAAAACCATTGTATGATGCAATCTGCTTAATATTTCGCAGTTCTTTATCAAAGTTTTGTTTTGACAATGGGAAATGTAATAACCTGTGAATCAAAAGTTGAAAGATGCAAGTTTATGTTGCATACTATGGTTGGAATCATTTGTTATAAACCTCATAATGTTAGTGTCTTTACGATAAATATCTATATCTAGTTTGTTGCCATTTCTTGTCACTAAAGTGTCAAGAAAGGTAACTTAAGGTTTGCTTCTGTTTCATAGGTAAACTTGATCGTCTCAAATTTTGAATTTAAAATTTCTACAAATTGCTGAGGGCTGTAAACTTTAGTGTCGATGACTGCGAAAACATCATCTACATATCTACACCAAATTCTAGAAAAGTATTCTAAATTATATTTTAAATCAGTTTCAAATTTACCCATGAACAGGTTAGCCATAAACGGAAATGAGCTTGTACCCATTGTTGTACCATGATTTTGTTGATAAATATTATCGTTAATTTGAAAGTAGGTTTGACTCATACATAATCTTGCTAATTTAATAAAATTATCTACTTCTGAATTGTCTAAATGGTTTTGGTGTAACATATCTTTCAAATAATCTAAAATGATATCTATCAGAACGCTTGGAAGCAATGAACAGACATCGAATGAAACTAAAACTTTGTTCTCAGTCAGCTCAATGTTTTTAAATTCTTCAATAAAATTGTATGAATTTTGAACACTGAAATTGGATTGTTAATATTCAAAACTGTTGAATTATTTGACAACCATTTAGATATCAGATAAGTAGGAGCATTAATACCTGAAAAACAATGAGACGCATTGCTTTATGTATCTTAGGTAAATAATACATTCTAGGAAGAAATCTGAGTTAGATAATGTTAGTCTAAACTAAGTTGTTTTGGTATAATATTTCCACATTCTAATAAGACTCTTACGGGTATCTGCAATCATTTTGGGAAGAGGATTTTCAGATATTAATGAATATCAGGGTCCTCTACTTCCGACCTCAAAATAATCCTCTTTGTCCAAAAATAACTACTTTATTGCCTTTATCTGCTTTGGGTTGCAATAACTTTTTATTTTTTTCTTTTAGATTTTTAACAATATTTATTTCTTCTCGTTAAATTTAAAATTTGTAACTGCTGAATATTATCTGAAATTTGAATTTTACAGGTATTCCTAATGAATTTTTTGAGATAGTTATCTAAAAAGTTTGATCGAACTTTCAATTCTATACAATAATCTTATCTATGAGCGCATTGTTAAATTTGAGGTTGTTTGATTTATTTTACTCGCTATGTTAGGTTTTTGGGGATCAAGTCTGTGCACCTCTTATTCTTTTTTAGTTAATTATTGTGAACCTTTTGTTGGGTCATACTTTTTTGCCAAAATTTGTGTTGAATAATTTCATTAATATGGTGCAAAATTGAAATTGAAATTCTGATAAAAATTTAAAATTGACAAATTGCAAAATTATTGTCACTGCTTTCTAGTTTAAAATTTATCATTCCAGTAAAACGCGTCGTCGTTGGTAGTTCCAAAGATGATGAAATTATTTTTTCTTTATAAAATTCGTGCAAAAAATATTATACGTAATTCGTGCGTTAACAAAATTCACAAATTTGTTAAAATCCTTCACTAGTCTGCTATCGCCTACTTCAGTAACACCGGCACTAATCTGTAAAAAGTTTGTTAGCTCACTTACAACGTAAATAACTATTCCAATCGTGTACAATAAACCGTTCCTGAGGTGGCCGATACATTCTCATTGGTTCACCCTGTATATTACAAATAATAAAACAGTGTGTGGTTAGTAGCATTTCAAAAACTAAAATGAAAAATTACTTGCGTCACGTTTATTTTTAAAACCAAAATATTTAAAACACAATAATTTAACCATTTTAATAGTAAAGGGTATTTTATATTTATTTATTCAAGTTACACAAAAAATTGAATAAAAACAAATACACGTCTCTTAAAGTAATGTATTTTTGGTAATATGGACTATGTTTTTGAACAAAATAGTAAATGTTCAAATTTACATTTTTACAAAGTAGAACAAAGAAAAATTAATTTATCATAAACCAATTAAACCAAATCCAAGCAATTTTATTGCGTTTTCCAAAAATTGGTGCACAATATACGAATTTGTTGTTTTTCATTAACAGCTTTGAATGACTGCGAAAAGCGTAATAGTGTTACAACGCTATAAATTCATTGTTAGAGTTTCAACAATGTTTACGTTTCTCTCTTTTAAACCAAGAGGGTTAATTTCTACAAGAGCGTCTATTCTGATTGTAAGAGAGTTTCTAAAACTTGGAAGTTATCCTAATTATCTTAACGGCACAGTTGCTAATGTTATTTGAGGCGATGAAAACAATTACGTTGATCAAAATTAAACACAGCTGTGTTACAAATCCGGGTTTATTCATTAATTTTGTTGTAGATATGTATTATTGTATAGAAAAATTAGATTTTCATATTTATGCCTACCGTATCTGTATAATCAAGTATAATTGATCGTGGCTTCATGAATGTTGGGTGAAAGTTTTAGGAATTGAACAAAAAGTATGAATGAGGAGGCCCCTTCACAAAAGCAGATTCTGAAGAGTTACGCAATAGATGGCTTGTGGGATTTCTGAAATGAAAACGTCAAGCATTTTTTATATTACTTTCAGTATTTACATGCTTTCTACATTGCTCCTTAAAAGCTTTTTCAAGACAAAGAAAGATACATAAAGTACAAAGTGAACTTTGTTGATTTTAATCTCTACGAACTTGTAGTACTGAATTAATTAGAAAGACAAACTACACAAGTTTTCAATTAGAAATTTTCTTTTTAAACTTGATTTTATTTGCATTAACGAAGACTATATATCACTCGTATACTCATTACTTACTGCATAGACGTAGTTATAAAATTTAGATTATATTTATAGTTCTAATTTGAAAGGGCGATTGTCGAAATGTGTTAGAGTAACTCACATATAAATGGAAACTCTATCTGTGTAGTACAGTGGGTGATGAAAATTTTGTGTTAATAGAACTTCGACTTAAAAATCTTGTTAGGGGACCCTTATGTTTTTAATCATCAATCGATGTCTTTTGTTGTCCTCTTTCGATCCATACTAACACAGTCCTATGCTTAAATTGATGATTCAAAACGCAGGGTGTCTCATCAATTTGAGCATAGGACATGTTAATATGTATCGAAAGAGGACAACAAAAGACATCGATTGATGATTAAAAACATAGGGTGTCCCATTTGAATTAATCAAGTTTTTGAGGTCGAAAGTTGTTCATATTGGCACAAGAATTTTCATCACCCTGTACATGCAATTCGTGTTTCCATTCATATGTGAGTTACTGTAACATATCGACAATTGCCACAACAAATTAGGAACTAAAATATTGATATCATCTTGAGATATGAACGATAACAATTCAGCATGATTTTAATATTTTTTAAAAATGGATATAACTAAAAAACAGTCATTTTTTGGGTATGGTATAGTAATTAAACTACACCTTAAATTTTACGTAGAATCTGAAAATAAAATAAAAAATAGCATGTTCTATTTGAAATAAGAAAGTTGACAGCTACTTCCGTACAGCCGGAAGTGTTGTATGAACGAAAATATTTTGTCTGAGTTCAGTGATGTCAAAAACAGGCGCAGCACTATTTTCAGAAAATGAATCGAATTAGTTCTCCATATACCTTTAATGCACGCTCGATGTGCCGGACCCTGTATAGAGTGTCCTCAAAGTACTAGTGTCAATTTTAGTTAAATAAATTGATTTTTGAATTAAATTGAAAAATTGTTTAAATGTGTGATCTCCTTGCTTACACTTTGATGTAGTTCTTGGAATCTTGTTATAGATTCTGTCGATTAAAATTTCCGTTTTCGGTATTATTTATATTTTAGGAAAATCACCTTCCAAATTGACACATCATTCAACAACTTTTCTTAATGTACATTCGTGTAAATCTATTGTTACACATTCTAAGTTGATGTTCACGATTTAATAACATTTTAAACTAAAGTATACTTTCCAATAACAAACAAATTGGTTTAATAAAACACCCCACAATTGCGGGAATAAAACGTATCCAGTATTAATCAAGTGTTATTAAATCCGGTTGTAGAGGAATCCAACAAATATTTAAAAGGATAATCTGTATATGTAATATGGGTATTACAACGTTATTATGTAGTATTCAAGCAATTAAATTATTGAAAAAAGATACTCTTTTTTGTGTTCATAATGATCCAAAAATATGTTTCAAAGGTAATGTATTTTATCAAAATTTTCTTTAAACTACGCCCATTAAACTTCACATAATTATGTTCGTTTTCAAAAGCAAGATTATTTGCCGTTATAAAATAAAAGTATATCTCTTTGTTTCTTATACGATCGACGTGCTTTGATTGTTATTAGTCGTTTGCTCACCTAAATCAAAAGAGTTGATCTAAATTTCTAAAATGACAAATTGTTTCATCCTTCTGTGTCAGGTTTGTTAATCTGATTCAGTAGTAGACCATTTTATTTCACTAGCATTATTTTAACTGTTACTTCTCCACTATCTTGAGAACAAATTTTAGTGTTGCATAACGTATGCTTTTGAGGAGTGGGGGACTTCACCACACTTACACTTTAATAGTTGTTTAACAAACAAGCGTAGTAATGAAAGCGAATAATAATCAAGATTATTTAAAAAAGTGAGTGGGAGCAAAGAGCAAAATTGTTTATTATTGAGATCAGGTGAGGTTTCCTTCAAAAGCTTTAATCTGTTTTGAATTTGGTTTAAGACCCCTTATAAAAAAATTAATATACCTGTCCTCAACTACAAAATTAAAAACATGTTAAAAAATGATTAAACGAATGTTGTGTTATACAGGGTGTCCAGAAACTCTCCTGACAAACAAGACCGGAGATTCCTCAGATAATTTTAAGACAATTTAACCCAATTCACCTAGTCCGAAAATGCTTCCTAAGGGAGCTAGAGCTCTTTGAAGATGGCGCCTGGTAAAGTAAAAATTAAAAGATAAACTTCGCGAACTGACAACAATTTGACAATGAAAAACGTAGGTTTTACTTTTGTTGGCAGTTCAGAGCCAACTAGTGCAAAAATATAAATTTAACTTTAATGCCAAAAAACAAAAAATTTTCAAATCCATTTTTCTAGAAAACGGTGTATCCTAATGACTTAAAGTAAGAGTACCTTTTAGTACTAGAATACCTGAAAATTTAATAATCTAGTGTCACAAATGCTTAAAAGTTAAAGACAAAAAAGTTATGCGTTAAAATAACCGTTGACCTACCCAAAACTGACGCCTATGACCGGTACTAGAAATTTACAATTATGGGAATCGATTCATCTCTGAAGGCTAAATAAGCATACCAGTTTTTGTTTTTCTAAGTAGAAGCGTTCTAGAGGTATTTAAAAAAAACTATTTACAAGGCGCCATCTTCAAAGAGCTCTAGTCCCTTAGAAGCATTTTCGGACTAGGTGAATTGGGTTAAATTGTCTTAAAATTATCTGAGAAATCACCGGTCTTGATTTGTCAGGAGAGTTTCTAGACACCCTGTATAATAACACAATCTATAACAACATTTACTCCCGTCAAAAAGATAAGACTGAACTCTAGAAAAATCAAACTTTGTTTATAATCATTATTGTATATTATTAATCATGTTTTTCAATAAACCTACAGCCTTGATGAAGTTCTCACACTATTTGAGTTGTTTTGTTCTTCGACCACCACCAAGGGACCCTAGACCAAATTCAGAATACAGTAATTATTGAATTATTATTGAATGTTTATACTTATATTGTATATGAGAGCATACTTAATTGTAATGATTGAGATTATTCGTCACACTTCCAATATTTGAGTAAGTTACAATTGATGTCAGTAAACCATATCATAATAAAATGAAGAAAAACATTACGAAATACTTTTAAGTGAATTAGACTAAATCTAAATCAGCTAGAACAAATTACACGTCAAACTTTAGTCGCTACATCACAACTATTGAAATTTACTATACCGGGTGTCTCACCGGGAACGGCCATTAGCCGCATACGGAAAAGTATACATCAACA